>JAECUM010003927.1:0-129104 GCA_016617855.1 Megalonaias nervosa | reverse complement strand
ATATATATGTGTGTGTGTGTGTGTGTGTGTGTGTGTGTGTGTGTCTCTCTCTCTCTCTCTATGTACATCTCCATGTAATAAGTGTTCTTAAATGTCAAATGCAGTAAAGAAAACCACTGTAATTACATAAGGTATTATTATTAATTTCCTTTACACCGTAAGAACTACTTCAAGACCTAAATTTGTATCAAATAGGACACTAAACCAGAGACAAGTATGACATTTGAAGCACACATCGCCTAATGACGGATAGCAGTTTCAACATTTGATAAAGTTTTTTCTCTTTTATCTCTCCCTAACTTGAAAGTATTTTTCATTTCATGTATGTGATCATTATAAATAAAATGCATCCAGAACTTTTCAATTATATGTACTTTACAAAGGTAGTACACACCGCTGTACCTGTAGTTGCTCTTAAGGAATGTAGCCCTACCAGAGCCGTCCGATTGCTACCGAGACAAATGAAGAACTTCATATCTACCTAAGATAAGGCATGGATGTTTTCTCCTCTACATCTTGTTGTTAACTTTTTATCATCTCTTTATTACAAGCTACATGTCCAACTTAAAAACATATTTTCCTGATTTGTAACCTCTCTTGTACGTGCGCCACGCACCTAAGAATTTTCGTGTATTCTGTTTTCAAATGCTTATTCCAATTCCGATCTATTAGCCTAGTGCAATCTACATTTCACGAGTTAATTCAGTTTGGACTTTGATGAACACTTCGATTAATTTCTAATCTGTTATTTGTGTGTACTCGTACATCTCTTCTCCTGAATCTAGGTCACTAGGTCGGATGGACATGTACACAGATCTAAAGTTTTCCATTTAAGGCAATCTGTAATGCAATATTAGCCTTCGCATCGCGAATATAAGTTTATGTTTCCTTCTTGTCAAGCACAGCATCCTCCTGGTGGTATGCAAAATGATTCAAGTTTCAGTTGGCTAATATTTTTCACTTTACAAGCTTATCAGGATCTCGATTCAGTCGATTTTGGCTGGCATTTTAAAATGGGAACCATAAAATGGTCTTTCAGAGAATCGTTTGTCTCTCAAGGAAGATTGTTTCCAAAACAAATCTGTACATGCATGCACATGAAAGTATTTAATTATTTGATATCAAAAAATGACCTCTACAATTTAAAGACATTTTATCTTTTTCGACTGATACCAAAAATTCCAATACGCTCTATAGACAAATCAGATAAATTTTCAAAAGTATAGTCATGTTAACTTGATTGCATTCTATTTTCCTGTACATACTGGTTAATCTATACTCAGAGGCATAAAAAGCCTTTATCATAACCCGTCCATCGTGAATTATTTCCACCTTTCTACCTTAAAATCGATAAAACACAGCATTAATGTCTTCATTTTATAATGATGCGATGTGAGAAAACGGTCGGGAAAATGACCAATATACTGTAATCTTACTTGGGGTCTCCAGTTACAAAGGCGTTTGGCGGAATAACAAAGCTCGCATCATAGACATTCGCACACAATACAGCTGCCAGGGAGGTTTGTTTTATGGCGGCCAGTTTTGCTGAAACACAATTATTAAACTTCCATATGTAACAAATTATAAAGGTACATTAAAATCCTTTAAAAAAGAAATTAATATAACAAAATAGTATGCATATGTCTGAAAATATCCTTCGGAAAAGGTAACAACATCAGTGAATGATTGGAACTTCCAAAATGGAGCACTGACTGATAAAGTAATTTTAAAATAAAAAATTACGTTCTTTTATCTGTAATGGACAGTTTAAATCGTCCAACAGAAAGTACAGAAGACTACCTCATCTTTAACATCTAGCCTGTATTTTGATTTAGCCGGATAATCATTACACATTATGTTTTCTATCCTCACCGAGAGAAAACCCTTCCGGTTCCGGCCTCTCAAACCAATATCTGTCGCCATTTCTGAGTGCCCTGAACTGCGCAAGAAAGATGCAGGTTAGTGTTGGACCGACAACCGCTGTGGCCGATTCGGTTATAACACCAGTCCACAGGTCTATGTCCATCGGTGATCTGTATGAATTAAGACGTAAAATAATCTGCTGGTGTAAATAAATATAGACCAACCTATGATAAAGGTACCCCTGTAAAAAAAGAAAAAGTATATCACGTAATATCTATTTCAGTACTAGAACTGTTTCCAATGGTGAGATTTACTAGCATTTTTCGCATGTCTTCTGTCGTCTACAAGTTTAACATAAAATGTAACCGGTATTTTTCTGCAATTCTGCTGATTGGACGATTGCCGATTTTAATGAATAAGTATATCTCTCAGATATAGTAAACTGGATGTCACAATGAACTACTCTCCTTTTCTTGCGGATATCTTTTGAACTATTGAAATTCGTACGATCTTAGGGATTGATACTGGAAATTGTTTGGGGAAGTGAGAGTTAGGTAAAGTGGGTGGGTGTTGCGACTCAATCAGTTTGGGTATTGATGTAAACAAGAGAAATTTAAGGCTCAATGAGACAAGAATGGATTGAACCCTCCCTCTCCTCAAATCTCAACAGCCGCTACAGAAACATCTGTCTTTGCATCATTATCATTAAATCTCTAATTATATTGGAGTGTCGGTGACCGAATGGCCTAAGGCCCTGGAATGTACAGATCACTCCCATCTCATCTCTGACCGCATCGGTTCTAGTCTCGGCTCGGACAAGCATAGGCATCTGCCAAGGCTTGCCAGCAGCTTCCCGAGGATAGGTGGTTCGACCCGTGGTTTTCAGAGTTCTTCCTCCACCAAATATCCTTTCCGCCACGTATAGCATATCATGTGCTGAGTAGTGGCGTCAAACATATAAAACCAAACCTAACCGAATATGTCATGGCATAAGGAACATCAGCAGGTTATAAACATGTACAGATAAGGATCTGCAAAAAATAATTAACACATTAGACACTTAACGCCTACCAAGAAATCATAAAGATTTAATATTTAAAGACAGGGCTAAAAGGTAGAGATGTTAAAGTTATGTAAAAGACCTATAATATAAACGATAGCGGTAAAAAAAAAAAAATCATACAATTCTTACATTTACGATTAAATTTCCTTATTTGAAACCATATTCCTTCAAAAATTCCAAAATGTTATCCTCTGGTAAATCATCCAGTCCGTTAATAGAATTTAAATCAAATGAATGTCTTACATTATGGAAATTGATCCACTCCACAAGAATGTGTCTTATTGTCTGTTATTATGGCAATGTATACACTCTGGTTAAGATTATCCTTTCATATGTTATGCATCACTGAGCTGCATGTGTCCTATACGCTATCAGCACAATGCCGTTTCATCTCTGCGGTTTATTCTATAACAAGGATGCCATATCCAAGGATGAATTTGATTTTCCCAAGCTTGTTTGCCAACTCGTATAATGTGTGTGTGATTTGGATATTTAACGTAGCTTTAACAATTTTTCAGTCATATCCCTACAATGTCTGCAGTATAGTGATGTCTAGCACTGGGGAGACATGTAGCCGCAGACATGTAGAATGATGTCCCATCCTGTCACATTGTCCTGAAAACCAGTTCTAACACTAACCTCTCAATGCTGAGCGTCTAGCGAGGCAGCTGTTAGTACCATTTTTGAAAAGTTTCTGGTATGACTCGGCCGGGGTTTGAACCAGCGACCTTCCTCATCCGAGGCGGACGGTCGAGACACTAGCCTACCGGAGAGGTCATATAAAGTAATAAGTCGGTAATAGTGAACCTTTCTTTCAGAAAAAGTTGACTGCAGTTTGCCCCTGAATGCTTTAACTGTCTTTTAGTTACCCTTAATACGCATTTGACTATGAAACCAACATTTTGGAACATTTTCGAAAGTAATTTGTTTTTCAGACTCTTAGTAAAGTAGTTATTCATTCAGAGCAGTTACATGTATTGCCAAGCACGCATTTAGTTTCTATAGTAAAATCATTAGAAAAGTGAATATCGCTGTGCACATAATTTGATGAACTTAGTGAATACAGAGCGTAAACATGTTTTCGTCTCTGTGTGTGTGTGTGTGTGTGTGTGTGTGTGTGTGTGTGTGTGTGTGTGTAAAGAGCATTCATCTTACTGATAGACACTCTTCAGGAGTGCTATGGTAATGTTATCGTGCCATGTCAGAGACGTCCAAGAACTTGGATCAGCCAGGCTTTCCCCACATAAGTCTCTCCGGTATTTCCAGTAAGGAGGAATTCCATGATCTCTTCCTCTGTTTATGTTTAAGGCTGCCAGGTCGAAACTTACACTGTCCTTCAAGAACAACTTGTTCCTCGCTCCATCTTCCAAGAATCTTTAAACATATTTAAAGTTTTCATGGTCATAAGTCATTCGGATGTTTGAGGAGAGACAATACAGTGAGCTAATTAGCAGATGCTATGATTAGAATATATCACCTTATAGGAGAAATCAAACCTGTTTGCATTTAACATAGATAGAAAACATTTTGTGAAGTATCGCAGAATCCTAATTTTTGCCGCACGATGAATGGAACTTACATCTGGTCGTGAAGCTAAGCAGCAGCTGACATACTCAAAACACTGTTCGAGATAGTTTATCCCGTTTAAATCGTACAATCTCCTGTAATTTACTTTAAATCTAACAACCATATCTTTGGCTGTATCTTTTTCCATTTATCTCTTACTCTGTGCATATGTATACGTCCTCTGCTTCTAATATCTATTATCTCCCTTCCTGACCCGTTAGCACGTTTTGTTCTGGGATCACAAACATTAAGAATTTGATCTAACCCCATCTGAGCGCTTCTAATGGATGATAGGTAAATGTACAGATGGACAGATACACAGAAATATGGTTAGATGCAAAGACTGATACATAGATTCTCAGTTTCTATTTATTAGATGGACATATACAAGTAAACTAACTTGATACATACATACATACATACATACATACATACATACATACATACATACATACATACATAGAGAGATTCATAAAGAGAGGTACCTATCGGTGCGAGGGCAATTTGTTTCTGTCATCCATTTCAGCATTCGAGTTGCCCCGGTTCTTCCCCTCATATAAAGCATATGTGGATTTAGATACGTGTCCTCAACGTTTTTCACATCCGCGTCATTGATGTCTGACGTCTCTGGAAAATCTGTATGTAGCTTCATTTGACCCGGTATCCAGGAATGTCCGATTCTAAACGAAATGGATAGAAAATGTATATATTTATGTGTTCATCCATTCTTTATTCTACTGGTCCATCACTACATCCATTAATTCATCCATTCACCCACTTGTACATCCGTCGCTTAGTTTCTATTCCACACTAATTTCCATACACCAGGTTATGAGATCTTGAGTGTTCAGTGAACAAGAAACTAAACGTGTATTTGTGGTTCTGTACATTCTTCATTAAAACCATTTTTCATGTTTAAATCATAAATGTTTCTCGACATGAAATTTTCAGAGTGAATAAAAATAGAAACTCAAAAAAGAAAACAATCAACCTATCAGTTTTCAAAGGGGATTGTGAACAACAAAAAGGCACATAAATACGTTTTGTAGTGGACACACTAGGCAGGGATGTGAGGAGTTCATTCACCAGGTCAATACAAAGTTGCCCGGAGTATATCCTAACTCCATTCAAAGGGCGACTAGGTTTATTTGTATGTGATATAAATGTGATATATGTATAGTATGTACGCCGTATCAATGATATATCACTCGTTGTAAAATTTTTCATCAAAAGGAAATTCTGCAAAAGAGTATAGGCGAATATTCAAACAGTGAAATTGTATGAATATAATAGTTAACACGTATAGAAATATAACTATCTACCTGTATGCTATTCCAAAATCATTGGCAATGTCAGTGTTTATTGTAGGGTCGTAGCCTGTGAAGTAAGTGGTCCTAGAACCAGTAATGATTAAGCTATTTTGAAGCAAGACAGTACGTGTTAGGAGCCAGGAAAGAAACTCATTGTATGTAATGTGCTGAATCTGGGCGATATTTATTTTCCTGGCCTCCTGGAACAATTCCTCTGGATCTGTCCACCCTAGTCCTTTGAGAAGGTTCACAATACGATTGTGTTCCTGTACAAATAGTGTATGGTAGGAGCCAAGACTGGGCACAACATTCACCCTGGCGTCACCTGTGAAAGACAGTGAGAATATTTAAGTTCGAAGGGATTTCAGCCTTATCATAATATAAATTCAACATTTGAAAAATAAATATATAATCAACATTAGGATGTGTGTGAGTGTCTGTCTGCACGCGTGTGTCTGGCCATTTCGAACAATAGCAGTTATCACAAACGGTGAGCTTTCTTATTGTTCCACTGGATTGAACATATCTTTGTCTTTATAACATGAAGTAAAGTTTGAATACAAGTCTATATCAATGGCTAATAAAACTGAATATTTGTTCAGCTTCCGATGGTTTTGGAATTTTTTTTAATAATCGGAACATTTATCTGAATGCTGGTCTTTCTTGTAATCATGGGATTCAGTCTACAACGATTTATTGTGTGACAGATAACGAAAACTTTATAACTGTCTATATTTTAAACTTATTGCTAACTCCAAATTAAACATCCCATTAAGAGGGAAAAGAACAAGATAAAGTATAATTCTATACATAAGATTATGAACCTGTAGTTTCTTTCAGTAATTTCACCTGCAAGTTGCAAGCAACTTTTCTTTAAATACTTATTTTATCAACAGTCTTCAAAACTCAATTGTTCTACATATGTGTCTGCAGCAAGTTATCACCACTCATTAAAAAATGACAAACTTGTGTCCAGCAAGTTGCCAGTTTACACATCGTGTTTTCAGAAAGGTACAACGCATGACTCTTTAGCAGAAATAAAGCAGTGCATCCATTAATATGTACAATTGTATAGTTGGTACTTTATCCCTAATTGTGTATGAATAAGAATTTATAAAGATGACCGCTCTCTCAGATATAGTGAATTCCTGAAGCCTACCTGCCGTTTCATAAAGACGTATGCTATATATAGTCTGTCGTTCTAAGCATGCATTGCTACATATGTGCATTCACCGTTCAACACAGGTAGGGCTGATTTCAACTTACCAGCAATGGAACAGCTCTCCCCTTGCACTGTTAAAGTGCACACGGAAGTGTCATTATTTGGAGGAAGGTTGTTTCCGTCTGTGACAGCCATATACTCAGGAGAATCTTAAAATAAAAGACTGTTGTTTAGAGTCTTTATTTCATCAAAGAAATTATAACATTTTTTCTTGGATTACATAATATGGAATGAATGTATAAATCAGTTTCCGTGGGCCACAAAGCATGCTGCTTTTTTAGGCTTGTTCTCCTGAGAGAATTGGCACGGCGTGTATTTTGCTACAAGAGGGATGTTCCGCACGATATCATTTTATTCGAACTATATACAAATGGATTTTCAACAGAATTACATCGTATGAATCTTACATTTTTATTTGAGTATGGGAAAAGTTTAAAATGAATAGACCAGAATTTATGAAACCTGATGTACTTATATTTATATTCTATTCCATATATTCTTAAGTACAAGAAACTATATATATATATATATATATATATATATATATATATATATATATATATATATATATATATCACAAAGAATTAGTTATGACAAGAAAGAGTGATTGCAAGACAAACTTTGATTTCGTAGCTTGGTTAATTCTGCCGCTGAGGAACCATAAACATTGGAACCATCAATGTACGAGGTTATCTTGTTTACTTGCTGTCTTGGTCCGGCTGTAAATAAATAAAGAAATAGATACTGTTTCACCTGTTCTCTTCATCCAGCAGTAATAAATTATCAATTAAAGAGATTATGTATGAAAAGATTTTGAGCAAAGTATAGTCTAGTCATCTCTTGGCCGTAACGTTGAAAATGATGATAACCATGTATTCTGACGAACGCTTCATGCCTCTGTGTGTGTGTGTGTGTGTGTGTGTGTGTGTGTGTGTGTGTGTGTGTTAATTCGCCTGTTTCTACAAAGCAACAACAAACTTATTTAGCCCGTAAATGTTGATTATCATTTTGATGTGTTAACATGCTGAAACAAAATAAGCGATGGAGGCGTCTCGACCTCAAAATATAATTATACAGGAATTTGCTTTTAATTTACCAGCGGGAGAAACATCTCGAGTTGTTTGAGTTTTGCGCTTTCTGGGGTGAAAACATTGTCTTAGTTTTAGATAAGTGGAGCTTATGTTTGTGAGAGTTGCTAAAACATTTGGCAAATTCAGGGAAATGTTTGGAACAGAAGTATGGCTATTAACAACAAATGAATTATATATGACTATCGTGTTAATCTACTGTCAGTTGTTTTCGGGGCTATCATTTTCATAAACATGGAATTTTCATTGGAAGTGCAATGTCATGGCTTCAAGAAGAGGTTAAGAATGTGTCCACTGAAAGATCGGTTCTCACTGGGCCTGAAATGAGTGGTTTATAACAACCATACAATTGACTAAAATTAGTATACGGTAAAAATTGTAAATTCGCAAAATCTGAAGTTTGTATTTGAGGAAGCATTTTACCACTAATTTAACCTATAGTTATATGGTCCCGAAAATGTAATGGTTTTGTATTAATTTGATACTTACTCGGCGTATTGCAATTCCCGTCCAACGCCGGTGCGGAACGTGGCACGTTCATGCAGGTGCCATCGGCAAAGAAACCGTCGCCGTTGGGTACGTAAATCGGTGCGCACTTGTCCCTATTGTTTGAAATGAACGATGCTTTGCAAATAAATTTTGAGATAGGTGGTTTTTGCTGGCATTTACTACATACATATAAACAAAGCTACTGTCTTGTCTGAATGTGCACCGTCTTTTTTCTAAAGCAAGTCGAGATCAAGAACCATTTCGACTAATTCCTGTCTTGTCTGTATGCAGAGAAAGTCGAAATAAACCTTTCGGTCCATCATAATACGAACCTTATACGCTATATATATATATATATATATATATATATATATATATATATATATATATATATATATATATATATATATACACACACAAAGAGAGAGAGAGAAAGAGAGGAAATCAGTGTGCTGGTGACACATTTAAAATATCATTAAGAAAAGGAACACGAAGGTCTAAGTCGCACTTACGTATTGACGTTTACAGGATTCGTTTCACAACAGCTCAATGCGTCACCGTTAACTCCTGAAATTGATAAATAGTAGAATACAGATTGGGAGATCTGACCTTGGTGAAATTTAATACAACAATACATCTTTTAACCCGCAACAAATAAGTTGACACAATGAGAAATTCTAATCAAACTATGTTCAAAATGGACGATACCGAACAAATTACTTTGCCAGTCTGATTCAACGCGATTACTGTACAAATTACAAAATAAAACGTGTACCTAGGACCTGAAGACGAGTAGTATGGTGAAACGTTAAAAGAACGAACAATACGTTACTTTAAAAATCTTAAATAATGTCAAAAAACTACCTTGCATTGAATACATCAACACTGAGAGCTTAAGAGAGATATTTCATGAAATTAACACGAAGGCAATATCGTCGGTGTCAAGAGATGATGTTTACAAATTTGATCGGATAAACGTATGATCAAAGTTAGTTCTATCAACAAACGATGCGCAGGATAATAATTTAAGCAACAGAAATTGTCCAGTTCATTGTTTCATGCAAGATGCAGATTGTAGATTGCTTTGAATGACCATAATGTTAACGAAGCACCAACATATTTTAAACGGTTCAGTATGAAGAAAGGATAAATTTCCTTATTTGTTGTGGGTAAATGAACAAAGTTCTTTTAAGCTAAATTGACGCAACAACTTCAAGATCACATAATCTTTATGAGGTACAGCCAAATGATTCAATTTCAAAGGGATGGAATTTATGGAAAATGTAGATTGAATTAAAACAACGCGTGGTATATGAAGCAGATGAAGCTAACGCAATTATAGAAATGACAAACTTCGAATAAACCTGAACTCTTTCATACGTTTGGATTGATTTAAAAAGCGCGGTGCATTTGTCCCATGTAGTCTTCTTTTGGCTTCTTGATATCGCTTAATGTCAGTTTATCCAACTAAATTATGATCTGCATGTGTTTTTCTAAATAAATGGCAATGTCAGAGGTAGGTAAATTAGGAGATGCAGCTATTGAAGTCATCGTTTCTACGCTCACAAAAGTCAGTCTATTATAACAACCAAGAAGGGACTAAAAATGAAAACAACATATTGTAGCAACTAAAGAGAAAACAGAAACAAAATACACTGAATTGAAAAATGGCTAGCTAAATAGTCCAAAACTACAACATTGTATGGGCATATGCACGGAGTTATATGGAAGGGAAAACGATGGATGCAGTACAACAATGGATAATTTATCAAAATACGCGTTTGCAGAGAAGGTTACAAAAAAAGGATACAAAACTTAGACGAACATGGAAGGAACGAAAATCTTAAAAGATACTGTTTCATGAAGGAAAACTTTACTAAGAGATAGTAAAGCATTTTCTGGAAAAGGAAAAGAGCGAATGCTTCACAAGTTCCTCAGACATTAAGACTTCCATAGTGGACGTTTTAGCAGAACGTTTAAGCCTACAAAGTGTATTTTACCTAATTTAAACCAAATAATGAGTTGATCTTTTACCATAGGCATTAATGGAATACAAACGAACTAAACATATTTCAAAAACATGACATTGATGAAAATAAGATGATTCCAGTTTTACTTTATTACCGAACTGGGCCATAAGTGTATTTACTATCTCTTTATTTCTTTATATGTGTTTGATCTTTCAGTCATGTGCATCGCCGGATTTTCCTGCAGAATTTAGGTAGACTTCACACTTAATACTTCAAGACATATGTGTTGTCTATATTTATTTAAAAGGACTAATGCTATCTCTGTCATTAGAAGTTATGAGTAGATCCTCTAAATTGGTTTACATTTTTCTTATGCTTTCATGCCCAGTATAAAATTGTCGTATTCCTTGAACGTCAAAACCACTATCGAGATATACACTGTTAAAATGTTACAAAGATTTAGTATCATCAACTTATATTTCAGCTGATATTTGCATTCCATAAAAATCACGAGAAAAGTATTGTATTTCAAAAGCCTCAGCATCACCTATCATTTTTTGGTTATCTAAATAAAAAAGATTTTCATAGATCGACAGGATCAAACTAGAAAAATAAATATGGTAATTTTCTAGGAAAATATCATATATTTTGCTACGACACGTATGCAAGAAATAGCCAAAAATTACGGAATTTGAACACTACAAACAGAAGCCAGTGCATACGTATTGGAAATGAAACAATGAAATCTGTTGCAGGTAACATCGATGAATGGGATTCAATTCAAGAATTTATATAATGTCTTGTGAATAGTACCGCATGTCAGATTTCCAAACCATTATGTTATGTTATTATGTATCCTTTGATTTAGCGATTGGCAGACTTATTTCACTCGATATCTTTCATAGTTTGTAAGACCAACCGACCCAGGATTCAAGATCATCCAGTGGAATTAGATATTTCACTGAATATTATTCGAGTTGCAATCAAATCTGTCTGCAATGAGTGTTAGTTTCATCGCGTTCAGATAGTAAATTCCAAAAGGCAACAGATGTCAAGGAGGTATCGACAATACTGAAAAATTATACTACATTTATTGGACATTTTTGTTCATGCATTTGAGTCTTTAGCTACATTCATTTTATTATAAATAATTTGACGAGATGCTTTTTATCACGTATTGATGTCGATAAAAAAGTCAGTAGGGACATTACTGTTTAAGATTTCAACAAGAATGAAATTCGAAAGCTTCCCAGAAGGCATTTAGTCATGATTTCAAACGTTTAGCTTGGTATAATGTATCTAGGTTTTATTTGTTGCTTACGATCAAAAGAAATCAAATGATGTACATGGAATTAAATTATGAGCATTAAGACCATCTCCCACATTTAGCTATTATACAGCAAAAATTCAATGTACGTGCATGGAATCAGATTTAATGTTTTGTATCAATGCGTGTAAAAGTCGAATGATTGTGTTGGTAAGTAATAAAAACTTAGCACCATTGCAGCATTTTTGTCTCTTGTATTCAATCATATGCTTTCTATTTTCTTCGTAAATTGCTTTCTGTTACTAGTGCCAGTATTGTTTACGTTCGTTTCTTCATTTTCTACTATAGTTTTTATTTCTTTCTGGCAAGATTAAAGTTCACTTTGCTTTTGATTCTACTCAAATCTATATTCCACTGTTAACATTAAGAGGATATTTAAACGTCAATCCATTTTATTTAAGCAATTAGATTTCGAATTACTTTGCGCTGTTGAAGATAGTATTGTAATAGTGGAAGATTAGAACTTTGGGGCATGTTGCATTGGCATATTGACATACAACTAAGCATTCCAATAACTAGAAATCATCTTCAATTGTGTTTCCAAATCTTCTTGCAAAATTGAGGGAAGGTGAACAAAACAAGATAAAATCAAAACAAGATAGGCTAAGCTCGCCAAAAAGAACATGCGCCAGGGGAATAGTAACCAGACTGGTGTAACGATCCATGTAGAGATGAACATCGTAGAAATCTTTGAAAACATTCACAAAAATACGAAAGCAAACGCTGAACCTGTATCGAAAATATACAAAAACTACAACAGCGCTAGCTGAAAGAAAATGAAAAAAATACGTAGTTCTAGTCAATCTTTCTTGATTCGCACATGGAAAGTTTGACATTTGGTTGAAACAAATATTAACTTGACTTCACAGAAATCATCGACATCCAGGTGTTGCTGCAAAAGATTTTAAAGTTGAAATATGCCTCAGATGTATGTAATAATAATCACTAAAGTACAACAAGAAATGCAATCCTTTTCAGTTCACAAATGACTCTCTGATATCACACGGACACTTCCATAACAGAAATTTTAACATTGTACAGAGTACCCACAAACAAATATCGACAAAAGCACAAACAGTTATGAAGACTATTTACGTTATTTAAGATTTAAGTGTGTCAGCTATCAAATTAGATAATGAAGAAGTCCTAAAACTAATTAATGTTGTTTCTTTTCACTTCTGACTACCTGACAACTGCCTTTTCACTACGCTTTCCTCGCAACAGAAATAGAGTACTTCGTGCATAGCATGATGAACCGGTATTTCTCATAGGTCCTAATGATGCCTGAGACGTTCCAGTGAGATATAGAGTCAAACATTGAGAGGGAAACTGCAGTGGATGAGCATGGAAATGACCCAATATAAATGAAACAATTACCTGTTATGTGATGTTCAAAAAAACTCTATCGCATGTTTAAGAGATTCTGTTAGAATAATCGATGTAGCTAATAGTTTATGCAAAATCTTGATGATACTCCAGTGCGTTTGACTTTGAAGGATAAATGCTTTTGGACTATCAAGATGTGCAGAAACAAAGTAGTAAATTAACGGCTTACGGCCACAGTACTATAAAATGAGCAACTAGAATGCTACAAATGCAGAATGTGGCAAACTGAGGGGAAAAATGTCTCAGAGACAACGGACTTGTTCAAACAGAGATTCTCCTGTAATTCGAATAATGCAGAAGAGAAGAAACGAGTGAAATATTTAACGTGCAACAGGATTTACAACCAATCGAAATGAGATAAAAAGTGAGTTAATTGTTTTGGGCAAAGAATTGGAGACACAGTCAATTCCAAGGGAGATGATAGAGCTCAGAAATTCCCTATTAGAAAATGCGACATAAGGAATTGAATAATAATGGAATGCATAAAACGATCAAAAGCTCAAATAATTAATCAATGATTTTGGCACAAATATTCCTGACCTATATAAACAATACTGACCTAAACAAGTCGATAAGTGTTATTAATAAGAGTTTAGTAATACTAATTACTAAGCGTTAAGTATTCAAACTTAGTTTGTTCAAAGATACAAATCTGCTTTGCACACAACCATGGAAAACAAAGCTCACATTAAAAAATTTGAAAGGTTTGGAAGACATCAACCAGTTAATTTTCGAACTGATACAGACAATGACACAAACACATATCACTTAATCCCCCTGTCCTATCTCCTAGTGAATTAAAGATTTCAATATTGGCCACACAAGGCACATAATAGCAAAATCGTATGGTACACGATGCGGGATATCCAGAGATGTAAGCAATGTACTCATAACTATGGAAACAAATCCGTTTATTTCAACAGTTCCCATTCTTTTCCAGTAATATATATTCACAACTTTATTAGACTTAATTAATTAATTGATCGAGTAAGAAATAAATGAGAATAAGTCAACTGTACTCAAATAAAAGTCAAACGTGGATGTATGAGATAAGGTCTTTGTTAGCTTAATTATGCTTTTTTCTTCGTATATATGGCATCAGGGTGGCCTTTGACCAATTACAAACTCTGACCTTGACATCTAATTTGAAAACTTTTGTAACTAACCTGGAGCACATACAATATACATTTATTACTTGCCACAAGCCTTTCCCTTACTCATAATATTTGAAACTATCCCTATTTACGGATTTGTCTGCTTCGAGGTCATATAAATTGTTAAAAAACATAATTTATGAGAAAAAGGACAGAAAAAGATTCAAAGTTTTTCATGATCATAAATACTTGAAATTTTCCTTCAGAAACAATTTCAAACCTTTTAGCCACAGAAACAGCGCCAAAATCTCTACATGCTCTGGGTCTAATTACCACTATCAATAATGATGAAATGCTCTGTTGCAAAAATTGGAAGGAAAACAGCATGATATGAACAAATGTGCAAAACAAACTAAAGCTAATAATTTTGGACTTTCTCGCTAATAGATACAAACCTGATCCTTCCAGCGCTGCCATAGTGGGATATAATTACAATCTTCCCAGTTCCCTTGCTTTCTAAAGCAGTGCAGGAGTAATTATGATACTTTGTTGCATATTTTTAATGCTCTCCATAATGATGTTCGATTGTATAAATCGCGCGTTGACTGCGCAGATGAACTATCTATACCATGATTACTATATCAGCTGAAGTCGTCATTCTGACGTGAGTTTTTTCCATTCGCATCGCAGTTAATTATTAACAACGAAAAGTAAATATGTTTATACACTTTTGACATGTCAAGAGTGTTGTTGCTTTTGTTTTCCTGTGAATTCCGATTCATTACCTGCCGTCGGCCTTGCAGGCTTCCTGTTCAGAAGTCCGATAAAGTTTACACTGAGAAAAAATTAACTCGGCATATTTTATAGTTTTCTCGGTGTATGTATTAGAAATGAGGCAGCTAATATTGTTACCATTTGGGCTTTTTCTATTTCATTTTTGTTTAATTTCAAAATAAACATTCACCGACAATTTTATTTTACAATGATTTCTGAACATGTATCGAAGATAGTCAACTAAACCGAAATGCATACCAATCTACTAATCTTCATTTTGGATTGCTTAGACCTTTCATAAAATACAATTGACCATCTCCTTCACTAAACATTCAATAAATACTTTAATTAGCTAACACCTTAAATCGTAGTCCCTGTAATATTATTATTATTATTATTATTATTATTATTATTATTATTATTAATAGTGTTTATTTGTAATATAGGCTCATGACCCATAATACATATCCATGCATCAAAAAATGTTATAGTACGAAACAAAAGAACATCGTACTTATAAGAAGTAATATGCATGAAAGTAATTATTATTATTATTATTATTATTATTATTATTCACCATTAACGATAGCGGTGCCTCATGTTGTATATCAAGGTAAAGAAGAACGATCGAACAGAGGGATGTAGATTAAAACACAGACCGACAGACTGACAAGTGAAAGACCACTTGACAGTTGAGTGCATCCAAGAATAAATAAATAAATAAATAAATAAATAAATAAATAAACAGGTCTAACCTGTGGAAACTGGTGTAGAGATAATGTCATGGTCCAGAAACTGTCCCCACTGAAATACATGCAGAGAGATCTTATGATCTAAAATCGTTGGAACGCCTTTGTTAGAATGAATTACGTTACTGATGGTTCTTGGGTTGGGCAGAGTTCCCGTTCCGCTTGCAGTATGGACTCGCGGACTTGACACTCCATCTGGTAATTGAAAATTACTAATTTAATACTTCGATGATTGATTCATATAATTGACTGTCAGAAATACTTCACAGATTTCAATTATTTGAAATTAAAAGCATTGATGCATTTTTAACAGTTTTATAATTTCAATAATTGATAGGAATTTTAATTTGTAAAAAATCCTGAAAACGAGGTAGACCCATTTCAGTATAATATCACAGCATATAATAGGTAAATACATACAGAGATAGACAGAGAATCAGTTAATGAGAGAGAGAAAAGAAAGTACAGAACGAACAAGAAATGGTTGGTTGTTAGTTGTTACAGGGTTTAACGCCGTTTGTCAGCACAAGATAGGCTATACATGGTGGCGAGTAGAAATGGTGGAGGAAGAACCCGGGAAAACCCCGGAAAGAACCACCAACCCACGAGAAGCTACTGACAAACTTTCTCACGTACCCACATTGGCCAAGCCCGAGACTCGAACCCACGCAGACAGAGGTGAGATGGCAGTGATCCGCAACGGTGAGAGCCTTAGACCGCACGGCCACTCGGGGCCCCAGAAATGGTTGGTAATTAAAGACGACATTAATAACGCAGATCAATACAATAAATATATTTTAGTAGATACAGATTAATTACCATCATATGCAGGGTTCAGCAAGCGTCTCTGGGGTCTAAAAGCCATGCCCCACTCTGGATGATTCAGGTTATTGCAGGAACCGTCCAGTGTCCGGTACACACTCGTCGCTTGTCCGGTGCAATCGAAATTCTTCACAACACAAACCCCTCGGCTTTGGAATATGGCATATAGTGTCTCATTATACACGATGTTGTTCAACTGGGAGTTCGTATAGCTGAAATAAAGAAAAAAGTGTATAATCATTTTGAAGTGTTGTACAAACATATCGTAGCATTAACATACGTGGACATTTATATGTAAATTAATGCATACATACATGTGCACACATAAGGACAATACAGATTTACACTGTATATGTATTTATAAATAAACCATCTACATACATACATACATACATACATACATACATACATACATACATACATAAATGCATACGTACATACATTGTTATGCATAGATAAATGTTCTTATTTATTAGCATTTCTTAATGATTATATGTTATGTATAATTGTATTTTGTGATTGACCTTAGTCCAAAATCGCGTTCGTAGTATATCTGAACAGGAACGTTGATTTTGTAAAAGCATAATACATAGCTACCATTTCTCTGCGAGTATAGATTAAATATTATGATCATTATCAAGAGAGGTAAATATATTTATCTTAATCTGAGTCTAGGACACTGGTATTCCCCTATAGAAAAACTCAGGGTACCTGTCCTTTATTATAATTTTAGCAATAGACCTTATCTTGTTGACAACATAGAATATTCTAGAATAAAACTTTTGCCATCATCCTTGTTCTATGATTATGTCTTATTTTTTAATAATTTTGTTTACTTGAAAAATTATTCATTCTTGCCCTACCATCTGCAGCAGAATCATTGTTAATATGTTCAGATTTTGATTTGAGTGGATTTATTTAATCAAATTATTATTCAATTTAATAACAAGGTGCTCAGTAATATTATTTTGACAGAAACATTATTTTGAAATTATAGGGAATTCAGACTAGAACATTTCTGATTATAATATTGCGGTACATTTCAAGGACTGTTACCACTGACACATCAATACATTCAATATTGGAACTTGTCTGAAATATAATTCACACTGAATTCATTGGGACTGTGACAGAACGTTTTGGATAATTTAGTATTTAGTTCACAATACAGTAAGATCCTCTTAAATGGTGACATTGTCTTCGAGGAAAATAAATTATGTTTTCAATCTTACAAAACGTTTTCCTTTTCGCTCTTTTCTGTTCCTTAGTTTAAGACCATAGAGTCGTACATACATACATACATACATATATACATACATACATACATACATACATACATACATACGTGCACGCACGCAGGCACGCACGCGCGCGCACACACATACATACATACATACATACATACATACATACATACATACATACATACCAGGTAAACAATATATACTTCCACCCGGTCCGAAATAGTTTATCTTTAGCTTTCTATTATCTATCTTCAAGAATGATCCGCTACATTATATATGCACGAAAGCACACTTGCAGACATGAGCACATGAACGAACGGACAAGCCTTAGTAGTTTTGCATGTTTTCGTGGAGTATCAATTATTCACAATAATTAAATATGTACTACGCAACCCGAGCCTTCTCCCCCACCCCTTGTGTACATAAAAATCCAATAGGTGAATGGTCTAATAATATCTATGTAGTAATTTATTAAGTGTGTACTGTGCATCTAACAGAGAGAGAGAGAGAGAGAGAGAGAGAGAGAGAGAGAGAATACATTGTCTTCAGTATATCCATCGTCTTTGAAACCAGGGCCGCATTGTTTTCATTATATTTTCCAGAGTCAAATAACTGGAACAGCTGGACAGGGTCTGCAAGCCAAACGGCAGCAAAATGTAAATAAAAGTTGTAAAAAAGTGAAAGTATATTAATGTTTCCTTGTGATTGAGGATTCCAACCACTTTTACCTTCTGCTGTAACTACTACTACTATCATAATCATTATTTGTACTGTCCTTTTTATTATTATTATTATTATTATTATTATTATTATTGTTCTTGTTGAAGCTAACTCGTTGTCATTACTAATTAACCTGCCTTACAAATCTGGTCAATGATATTATGCAATACCTTGCCTAAGTATGCACTTTTGCGGTTCCTTACACACAAATAATGTAAAACGTAACCTTCAAACAACGAAGACCTGTTTACTGATGCTATTTTCACGTTATAGAGGATTTTCACTGTGCGTTTGAGACTCATTGTAGATGATAAAGTTTTATTAGTAATAGATCAGAAAATATTTAGAATAATATTCATTTATATGGTATACTGATACGACGCATGTCTGGAGATCCCAAATTAATAATGAATTGATGGGTTCTAGTCATGAATTTTGTGTGAATTTGAGGACTGATTTCCCACAGATTATCGCCATTTGTTTATCATTGCTGTAATAAATCTAGGACGTGGGCGGTTTGTATGTACTTCTCCTTTTTATGCTTTGTAGATTTAGTCAATGCTTGATGAATTTGGGATGCAGGTGTTGGGAAGATATTTGTCAGATCCAATTTCTAGAAGAAGACGTCATAAAGGACAGTGAACGAGACTTTATGACAGCACGGATTAGTTTCGTAAAATGGATCCCCTCAAATTTCATAGCTTACGGAATCATGCGGATATTGTTACGTAAAATTATTGTTAGTGTTTGACAGTTTAGTAACTCTTCAGTTGACAGGGACTGTTATCCTGAGATCCATGGAAATAGGGCAAATTTGGATTGTCAGAGCCACACTCTCACACAAGTAGTTTGATTCGCTACGTATCGGTACCCCTTACTGTGACAGTACAGACTACATACAATATGAACATATTATTGGCATATTTTCGCGAAATTTTAGGCTATATTCAGCTCCCAGAGTACACCATGCCATGTCAAAGTAATGAACTTTGAAAGCATATAAATATTTAAATTGTCATACAGAGTCTCTCTCTCTCTCTCTCTCTCTCTCTCTCTCTCTCTCTCTCTCTCTCTCTCTCTCTGAAATTTGACCCTTTTGGTAGCAACCCCACTCTGTACAAACCATTGTGCACATCTACAAACTACTGCTTCCCCCTTCCCGTTTTTTTTAATACCTTAATGCACGTCTGAAGATGATTGAAATGCTAAACCTGAGTTAGGAGCATGAATTTTGAACACAACCAATCACAACAAGCTTTATTCGTGAGATCCTTTTTGGATTGACTGAAAACACAACCGTACCTTCTGTTGGTTGTGCTATGTTAGTCAGGGCCAACTTTACAGCAGCTATGACGTTTGCAGCAAAGACGGGATCGTAGTAGTACGTTCCCTGTACTGCGCATGTCAGCACAGAGACAGCCAAAAGGAACGTGATAGTTGACGTCATCTACAAAGGATAAAATGAACATGAATAACCACGGCAGTTGTAAAATTATTCAGTTTTTAAGACATATGTTTTTATTTTGCAAAAATGAAATATGAAACTAACAAACTTAACAAAATGATCATTGATAATTAGAAGTAATTAAACAATTTATGGCCAAAGATAAGCCGATGCATGATCTGCAACACTGTAATAAATTTCAGTCGATGATCGAAAAGACACACAGGAAATATGATGGAAGATTTCTTTGCATTAACGTGTGTATTGTTTGCGATATAACTTGATTTTTGATGCGATTCATCTTTAAAGCCATTCAAAGATTTATTGATTTTCTTCCAGACAAAACGTTCATAATTTTCTCTTTTCAAGCATAATATTATTTTAAAACTTTTATTACCTAACTTGTGCTGATATTTCCACACAGTTATTCTGATCATTTTATTGCACGATTATTTGACTTTGCGTACATCTGCATTTTATCTACATTTCCACCATTTTCCGTCATGCTAGATGGCGTTTGTTTACAAGCGATGACATCATGCTAAACGCCGTTAGTTTACAAGCGATGACATCATGCTAGATTGCTTTTCTTTACAAGAATGACATCAAGCTAATGGCGTTTGTTTATAATCAATGACATTATGCTAGATGACATTTTTATAGGCGATAACATCTTGTTAGAAGGCGTTTGTTTACACTTTATATGACACCTTTTATCTTAAAAGTCATTCAAAGATTTACGTGATTTTTTTTCTCTTGGACCATACATTCCTAAGTTTCCCTTTTCAAGTATAAGATTATTAAAGAACTTTCATTTACCTTACTTTTGTTGCTATTTATACACAATTACTATTTAACTATTGATATTGTGCTTTCTGCATTTTATCGACATGTGACGAACTATATGGTCGGGGTGGGGTGCTCCCAATATATTATTTAAACTATTATAGAAGTCCCACCCAGGCTCTATTTTGTTGGAAGTTAAACTTAGTGAAAGATAATGTAAAGTTCCGAGCCCTGAGTCAGCAATGCCGACGGTTTGATGGTTAAATATACAAACAAAAAGGTTGTAATTCAATGAATAACAATTTAATAGCAATTCAGTAAAAAAAAATGACTCAAATTTCCAATAACACTCCTTCCTCTAGACCCCTTAATAAGCCTATTTCATCACTTAATTAGCACTGTGAGATTGATTTCCACCTGTCCTTGTATTTCTACTTCGGTTGTATCCT
The DNA here is from genome assembly GCA_016617855.1 of Megalonaias nervosa. NCBI lineage: Eukaryota > Metazoa > Mollusca > Bivalvia > Unionida > Unionidae > Megalonaias > Megalonaias nervosa. The sequence goes on along the minus strand of JAECUM010003927.1, from coordinate 107,738 downwards.
TTCTCTCTTCAATTTCTCCCAATTCTTTCTCCTCTTCCTCCCCGACCTTTCTCCAAATTCCTTTTCCTCCTCCTCCTCGAGTTACTCTAGACTCCTTCTCCTCCTCCTCCACTTTGTCTAGACTCCTCCTTCTCCTGCACTTTCTCTCCCACGACTACACTTCTGTCGACTTTGACTGTCTCGGGTACGGTCTCAATTCCGTCTCCAAGTCTTGAAGACTTGGGACTCAATGGAACCGGAAGTTCTCTGTCCCCTAAAAGGTTTCCTTTTCGAAGCTTTGACTTTCCTTATAATCTACCTCTAAGTTTTCTGCCGCCAGATTATGAGTGGCTTATATCTCGGAGTAAACCCTACTGATCTGCAATCCTTGCAGGAGAATACTAAATTACCCTTACGATTTCGAAAGGTATCGTTCGGGTCTGAATTGTAATCACGCCCTCTATCTCAATTTCGGTTGGATATCGCTGTGAACCGATCCAATCACACTTAACGGACAATGTCCCTCTCGCTGTCTGTCAACGTGGGGACGGATAAGAACACGCCCATTTCACCCCGTGGACTTTTCTTTTGATCTTTGAACTAACCTTCAAAATATATGTGTGATAACAGCAAGCCTTTGTTGTTAAGTGACACGACCGGTCGCCTTTGCCGACTCTGGCTGGTCATGGTAAACTTGCTTAAGAGTTTAACACTAACCACGCGGAAATCTTTAGAGATCAAATACAATCCGCGGCAATATTCTCAAGACAGGTAGATTATAGCTTAGACATGACTATAGCTGGGTGCTAAACAAACGTGACACCCCATCTACTCTCCACGCTTGAGAATAAAATCGGGATTACATTCCCCAAAAATTGCTCCAATTGCAAATTTGCGTCACTACAGGCAATAAAAGAACAAAATCATAACGCCGCTTCACGCTTACTACGGACATGAATATACACACAACATATGGTTACATATTGAGTGATCTATACAGCTTCAGCGCTCCTGCTCATGCAATCGGCACCTACGTTTACAGTTCCTTTCACGTATTTGATCTGCATCTGGTACTGCTGTAAGAAGAGCAACCATTGCATCAAGCGTCCATTAGACAGTTCCGCCAGCGCGAGATACGCGAGGGGTTGGTAGTAGGTCTCCAATATGAACTTCCGCCCGTATAAGTTCCGCTCGAACCGTGATATCCCCAACACGATTACGAGGCATTCCCTCTCCGATAGAGTAGTTCTTCTCGACAGCAGACAGTTTTCGACTGCCGTACGCGACGGAAAAAAAGCGTCCCCTCGTGCTCTAGCAGTAGTACTGCTCCCGGCCCGTGTCACACGCGTCAGCGCGGAGCACGAAGTCTTTGAACAGATCCGGTAGACGGACAACAGCATCGGATGTCAGCCAATCCTTCAACGTTAGGAAAACGTGCTCACGCGCATCCATCCAAATAACTTTACTTGGGGCCCGTTTCCGGGTAAGGTCAAACAACGGCCCCGAAATAGCACTGAAATTAACCAAATATCTCCCGTAATACCCGGCCAATCCCAGGAATAACGTCACCTCAGTTTTCGTGGTGGGACGTGCGGCGTTTTGCATCTGGGGACAGCGTGACTTGACACAGCGTGTGTCCCAAATAGTCCAACGTCAGGAACCCAATGTGACATTTGGAAGTTCGAGCCGTCAATCCCTCTTGACGTAGCCGTTCCAAAACGTCAGCTAACAAAGTGAGGATCTCACCCCACGTCTCTGTGTCTAGCAATAGACCATCCATGAAGTTGTGAACACCGCTATCGCGTAAGGGTTCCAACAACGATTCTAGTGAAGACGCTTGGCGCATTCTGGACTCCGAACGGCATGATTAACCATTGGTAGGTCCCGTCGGGATTAGTAAAAGACAGATTTGTCCTATCCTCCTCCCTTGCAAGAATTTGTTAATAGCAATTGGACAAATCCAACTTCAAAAAAACTTTCGCTATTGAGACAGAAACAAAATTATGTTCTGGGTCAGGTAGCATTTCGACTTTAAATTGCGTCACCTGATTCAGCTTCCGGTAGTCGACACAAAACTGATGGGTGCCATCCTTCTTCTGCACTAAGACTACAGGAGAGCTGTACGGAGAATCGACGAGTTCGATTACTCACAAAGCAATCATCTGCTCGATCTCTTCTCTTACCACTTATCGTTTCGCGTGGGACAAAGGGTAGGGTTAGCGCTGGACTGACCGATCGTCCACCAGCTTTATTCTGAAATCGACAGGTGTCGTTCTCCCGGGTATTTCCGTAAGCACATCGAAATACTCCTCCAGCAACGTCTCTATCTCTTCCAGCTGCTTCGCAGTCAATATAGGGTCACACTTCACATCCGAGGGTGTCTTAGCCCTTGTTAATGGACAGCTGGGGACGGTGTTCGCACCTTCCGTTTCCCCTTCGGCATCATCGGTGACGATCGAGGCGACGGCAAACTCGCTGGCGGTCTCTCTTTCTCGGCATCTCTTAAAGAGATAGCATGGTACAGCTTCTCCTTAGTCGGTAGCCTTATGCGATAGGTTGGGCCCCTGACCTTCCCGGTTACGACGTACGGCCCCCTCCAAGAAACTTGCAGTTTTTTTGTGTTCTTGGAGAAACAACAACACTTTGTCCCCTACTTCATACTGGCGTGGTTTCGCGCGTTTGTTGTAATACTTCGCCTGATGTTACTTCTCTCGCCTGAGGTTCTCCTGTGCGAGGGTACAAACTTCTTCCAGTCTGTTTCGCATGTCCACGACGTACTGGTAGGTAGTACATACATCTTCGACAAAGTGATCATCCATCCACAGCTGTCTCAGTACAGCGATGGGATCACGTACGGTCCTTCCATACAAGTGTTCAAAGGGACAAAACCCTAAACTCGCTTGTGGTACTGCCCGATATGCGAAAAGCATGGCAGGAATATTACCGATCCCAATCTTTGGGACGGCCTTCACACAGCTTCTTAAGCATGCCTTTTAGAGTCACGTTAAACCGGTGGACCAGTCCGTTACATTGGGTGGCACGATATAGTCGTGAGGTGCTTAATAAACATCAGTCGGTTCACCTCTCCCATCATTCGACTAATGAATTGTGTCCCTTGATCGGTCAGGATCTCGTCGGACACTCCGACTCTTGAACAAATCGCAAGCAGCGTTTCAGCGACGATTTCCGAATCAATATTATGCAACGCGACAGCCTCCGGATAGTGTATAGCGTAATCTACGACCGCTAAAAAATACCTAGTTCCTTGAGCCGACAAGGGTTTTATCTGTCGGATCAAATCCATCTCCACGCGTCGAAATGGTTCATCGATAAGGAGTGTACTCCCCAAGGAGACGGGTCGATGATCCGTTTTCGGTGCCATTCTCTGACACTTGTCACAGGAGATACAGAACTGCTTAACATCTCCTTGGACCCCTGGCCAGTAGAATCCCTTGACAAAACGATCCTGTGTCTTGGTAATTCCCATGTGTCATCCCATGAGACTTTCATGCGCGAGTTCAACACTTCACCTCGATCTCCTTGGGCACGACGACTTGCTTGAAGTAATCGTGTCCTTTCCTGGCGTTGCGATACAAGATCCCCTTCTTGTATATGAACTTCACCGCGCCAGTCGGACTTTCTTTCTCCGTTCCTTCTGCAGAGTATTTATTCAACTGCGTCAGAGTTCCGTCTTCCTGCTGAAGCTTTCTCAAATCGGCCGGAAGTACGTTACTGAGCGGTGTTCGCGTAACTTCCATCGGTGTCAGTTTCATCTGATGACCCTTGGACATGGTTTCTACAGCACTTACCGGCGTGGTGTGCATGTTTCGGGGTTCGGTTGCAGCAACACGTAACGACATCCCAGTATGACGTCATGTGATAACCTATCCAAGCACGCAGCTTCAATTTTCCCCTTCACGTACTGTGAATCTAGGTCAATGACAGCCACTGGCAACGAGTCACGCGCGCTGTTCGCGCACTGGACCTCAATTACCTCCCTTGTGTAGTCCTCAGGCTTCTCGTATTTCTTGTCGTCAAGGGCAGAAACGCTATACCCAGTGTCGTACAAGAGGGGGCACCTTCTCCGTTGACAGTTGCGGACGATAGGTTTGCTGGTTTATAGCTTGCCTCCATCTCGCACTTCGTCCTAGCGACGGCATTCAATTGGGTCTGCTTGCCCTTGGGACAGTCCCTTGCAAATTTCCTCGGGAGCTTGCAGTTGTAGCACTACGTCGGCCCTCACCGTCCTGCAGCACCCTTTTTCGTGGGTGAGGCCTGTCCGGGTCTATGCGTGGCACCCTTATCTGTAGATACCCCTCCGATCGTACCCCCGGACACTCCACTCTTTGAGTGTGCCTGCTCTTATCTCGCCGCCATGCTGGCGATCTCTTCATTGCAATTGACAATAATTTTAAATTATGACGAGTAAGGAACGCTTGTAAACAAATGCCATCTAGCCTGATGTCACCCCATGAAAACAAACGTCATCTATCTTTAGTTGTAAATAAATGGAAGAGGACATCGACTGAAAGATATCTTTTGAATACATATTTTTATAACGCTGCGTTCTTCTGCGCTCAAGCGGCACAGTACATTTGTTTTAAGGGAGCTTTATCTTTTTATCTTTAGCATGGACATTTTACTTTAGTTACAATCATCACCAGATAAATTTTTATTTCAATAAATTCATTTAAGCACATTCTGAAAGTATTTAAACGTTTAGTTTTAAGTTCAAATCTTGTCCGTGTCAATGCTATTTTTCTAAACTTGTACAGTCAATATTAATTTCTTCCAATCATAATTTTGGGGATTTTGACGGCGAAGTGATATGTTTTTAATAAGTAAATATAAAGACAAAATATATTGGTCATTGCCGGTAATTGTTTTCAATACAATTTACAGCTCGAATTTATAAATACGTAAATAAAGGTCTATTACCGCGTTTTAACATCACGCGATTTGCAACTTACAAACATGCGATAAAGTGAAATTTAACAATGGAATATTTTGCTTGATTTCATATTCAATGACTGAAAGCTATCACAGTAGATTACAATGTTTTTATACACTCTGAGCGTTTTTCCAAAACTATATGTCACCATATCTCATTTAAAGAAAACAAAAAAGAGCCGAAGAGTGGAAAGAGAGGGAATGGAAATATTGTTAAAGAAAATCAAGAGAGGAAACTATAAGTCGCAAGAGGAGCTAAAAAAAAGGATGATTATTCTTACTCGGTTCATTATTTTCATCATCAGGAGACACATTTCAAAAGACAGACATTAATACTATTACCTACCTTCAGCACCTCTGTTAAAACACCATCCCTATGAAAGGCTACGGAATTCCGCTGGACTTATCACGAATTTATACCTATCCCGGGTAGGTCTCCCCTTTGTTGGCATTGTACTGGTTCAGTGGTCAAATAACAATAGTGATCGTGCTGTCCGATTCTAAAAATAGCATATAACAAGATCTGCTGAGCAGTAAATCAAACGTTTTCCATTACAATTCTACAGTCACTGCATTGATTATTGAATATATCGTATCCATAGCACAAACTTTATAATTAATGCGATTGTGGTCACTGCTGTTATCGTATATTTTTGTGACAGTGACCTCTGACTTTATCAAAAAGTCACATACGTGTAATATTTCCCGATATTCGGTTCCATACCACTGGAATACTACACTTCAAACCATTCAAACAAATAAACCTCATGACTTTTGCTTGCCTTTTGACACAAATATAATACTCAATATCACTGCGGCCTTATTGCATACATTCTAAGCCATTTCAATCCCAGGTTGTATTTATGCAATTATGCCTTCCTATGCTTATCCAAAAATATGCAGTATAATGCAGTAATTTAAAGATTTGCTTTATTAATTTAGACATCTGTCTAACATGGTAATCTGAATGATAGTTCCATACTGCACAACTACGTGTGCCTGCCATCTTTACTGCAACGCACGCAAGGTGTTCTACCAGCTCTATCAACCACAGCAGAGACAAGATATTTGATGGACATCTGTCAAGTTTTCGGACTGATCTAGTCAAAGCAAATATAGGTAGACACTAACTCAGTTTTCTCACTGATTAACACACAAGAAAATATACATAAACACTAAAGCAGCACTTACATGACGATTCAGTAAAAACTGAGAATTATCCAGTAGTGAGAGTTCTGTGATAAGTGACTCAAACAAACTTGTTCCTTGCAGTGTTCACACGTTTCCATCAACATTATTCTGGATGCTCGCATATCCCTGTACATTAGATTTTTTTACTCTTAAGATGGCGTTTCTTTTACTCGTTTGTCAAGTCCAAATAAATGCCCGCATTGGCGTCTTTTTACATTCAAGGGTTTCTTGGATGCTCTACAATGATATAATTGAATCTGAATGAAGTTACTAGTCATCGCGCAGTACTTTTTCTTTCTCTTTTCTTTCCATCTCTCCATTTTAATCTTTCTTTCTTTCTTTCAGTTGACTAAAAATTTCCTTCGAGATAGTTACTAAGTTGTCTCTGTATAATGTGATATATGGCAGATGTGTATTTTACTAGAAACATCTTTTGCCAATAATATTATTAAATTACATTTCTACAAACGTTTGTTTGATACAGACCATTTTACAATTTTTGTTGTTAACACTTTACACCTATGAACATGTGACATTCACACATTTACTCAAAAGTGCATCCTATGTAAAACTATTTTTCCTTGTGCAGAGAAACTCATGGGAGGTATTACATGATCCTTTATCCAGCCAGCTTTCAATACATGCCCCCATTAAACGTCGTGCGATCTACACAAGTAACCTGATTCTTTGCGTGGGATCTAAACAGTTCCCTCCTTTGCTCCCTAATTACGTCAGTCTATAGAATCTCTGGCATATGACAGGAATATGACAGGAATATGACAGGAATATTGGATAAATGTGACGGGGAAATAACAAGTTACCTTACAATTCGACTTAAACCAACGTCTCCCTTAAGGGAACGAGAAAAAATATAAACCAGGACGGGCAAAGAGTGGCACGCTTAGATCAATAATTAATTCTGTTCTGACATGGAAAATAAAAATCATAAAGAATAATAAAGAGGCCAATATTATTGAAATATATCAAAATAACATAGCCGCATGCATTCATGGATACAAGGTCAATTTATAGACCTCAATTTTGTTTTTCCTTAACATTTCCTGCTAACTGCAAATATCTAGACCAGCAGTCGCAGTCAAAGGACGCGACTGTGTATATGTGAAATTTGTCTCTCGAAATGGAAGGAATTTCAGGTAAGGATCCAGAATCGGGAGGTTTTAGAGGCAGTGTGATGAATGGAAAATAGCTCCATTTACAATGCAAATAAGATATTCCATTTAGCAACTTCTTTGCGATTGGAAACTTTGTGCTCCCTGGGATAAACAGTGTAGGAGTCCAATCATATCCGTAACTGGATATTCATTTTAGCCATTAGAAACACTCAGGAATCGCTGGAACGAAACAGTGTGTGTGTGTGTGTGTGTGTGTGTGTGTGTGTGTGTGTGTGTGCTAAAGTGTCCCGACCAGGAATAGACAGGGATAGGGATAAGATTTGGATGAACTGAGTTGCCTATCAGTTAGTAGCACAATCGACACTGCCACTAATGTATTGCTACCAGTCACATCAGGGAATTACATCTTCAACGTGACTTCTACAGAAGATGCATTAGAGAGACAGACAGACAACAGCATTACTTGCATCTGAATAATTCACGTTGATGCTTCCAATATGCTTGTCACACAAGGAATATAATTGTCAATTCAAGCGGAAAATGGTTTTCAGTTCGTCAGTGAACACTTATGGAGGTTCTTGTACACAAAATGAGATTCTTCAGGAAGAAACAAGCACTTAGGATCTAGACTCGATTTGAAATCATGCAAGAAACCAAATGCGAACCAGAACAATAATGCTTCAGAACTACAACCCATTGACGTTCGGAAACTACCATCAAGCCTATGTGTATATGTGGATTCAATTGATGGATATACCGTCTTTAATATGAATTAAGTTGAGTATAAACCTTAATTTATAATAATAAATTTTCTGAGAAAAGTTTCCACTAGTATATAGTTTTGTTAAATTAGATTAATTTTTCAGCCGCCTATCTTAACTTGTTAATCGAGGCTAATTTTGTAACTTGATCGTCTATATATCCATTCATTCAAACGTTCATCCATTTATCCATCAACCTACGCATACATACATACATGCATGCATACATACATACATACATACATACATACATACATACATACATGTACTATAGATTCTTTAAATATAGGATAGAAATTGTACGAGAGGTATCGTTCTGCGCTGGAGAACGTGACATTTTGCTAACAGCTCTTACATGCGTGAAGAAAACGTGCTTATTTAACATTAGTCATTTTGACGTATTTACATTATCATATTGCTGATATTCAATATTTGTTGGATATTATAGACAAGCTTGTACTCGTACGCATAAAAATTTCAAGGCTACGCTTACACCTGAAGTGAATATTGACCTTTTATTCTATAAATGAAAAAATGTTTGCCGCCGTTTCACTGAAGAATTAACGGAGGCAATGTCCGTGCTCCAATAATTGATATATTTTACCTTGAATTCTATGACCTTCACGGTGTAGTTATAACCTTCAAAGTCTCTCTCTCTCTCTCTCTCTCTCTCTATATATATATATATATATATATATATATATATATATATATAAAAGGAGGTTTATGCATGCATACATACACGAACACACCCACCCACATGCATTTGTACATTTTCCATGGTGCATGTATATTCATTGTTCCAACAGATGTCACAAACCATATTTAGTGTCAATTTGCTATAATCTTGTACACACGTGAAAGAAATATAATGACATCAAATCTAATCTTTGTTGCGTATAAATGTACTAATACAAACTCTCGTATTTTTGGCGTATTTGCGTCATAATATGGTTTAATTAAAAATTTACTCATTCATAAAAGTCACGATTTTATTGCCCACATACGAAATTAAAAGCCGTAATTAGCATATTTTCCCTGGCTGATCCTAATTTGTTTTGAACATTAACTGAATAGTATGCATCGTACAATAGAGAAACAGCTAGCCGCAGAATTTAGATGTATAAATTACTGAGGGATTTACCGCTCCGATTGCCTAAGTGGTTTTGGCCTCCGCCTCTGATGCGGGAGGTAGCCGGTTCGAATCCTGGTCGATTCATACCAAAGACTTATAAATAAAAATGGTACTAGCAGCTGCCTCGCTTGGGGCTCAGCAGTAAGAGGTTAGTGTTGTGACGGGTTTGCCTGGTGTCAGGATATTTTCACTGGATGGGACATGATGCTTCATGTCTGCGGCATGATACCCCAGTGCTAGACATCACTGTAAGTTGCCACACTGCAAACATCGAAGCAACATGGCTGATAAATTGTTAAGGTGCGTTAAAAATCCAAATCTCTCTCTCTCTCTCTCTCACACACACACACACACACACACACACACACACACACGAGCCAATTTATCATTTCAAGGGTATTTCTTTCAATCTCACGGTCTGGGTAAGGTGCTAAATTCTTCAGATATGATCTATTTAATAAACGAATGTATAATCTCTTTTAACTCATTTCAGTAATTTATTCAGTGTAGCGACGGAAAAATACTGAAAGGCAAAGAAAAGCATTTCAATCCATTATAAGCGCATCACCTGTGGAGAAGACCAAACTATCACTGCCACGAAGTTCAACCTTTAGTTCTCTACAGCATCCATGATACCCATTTTACTTCATAACAAAAGTAAATCTCCAACCGTCTTGCTTCAAACAAATCTAAAGTTCAGCCTGCACCGATCCATTTTATATAACGTTGTTACACCCTCCAAGGTGCGTAAGCGGTATCATGTGCATTACTGAAAACAATTATACGTCAATGAATAAAACAAAGTCAGGATCTTAACGCCCACACACCAAACTCAACCTCACGTGTACAACAATATACATAAACATCATCGCTCATAATATAGTCTGCACCGTAAATTGATACTGACTTTATATTCCATAATTAGAAAGAAACTAGCAATAAAGTTGAAATAAACAATTAGACAAGGAAAGATCGTATATATTATTAAAGTTTGATTAGTTTGTTGTCTTTTGTATGGACCTCCATTTTGGATAGTTTTACTTCCTGTATCAGAATATAGTTAAATATCGCTTTACATGCAACTTTTTGCGTGCATCTCTGAATGTTATTTTCTTAACCTAAAGAAGACATTCCAATTCTTTACTGAAATTTCCAGTAAATCCTGAGTCAACGTCTAAGTACATTTGGTTTGTGTAGATCAATGAGAAAATTTGACAAAAAATCCTCATGCATCCTGTCTCTGCTACTGTTGATGGAGTTGATAGTACACCTTGGTGCATGGTAGTAAAGATGGGAGGAAGATGTACCGTATACGACCCTTAAGCTCATTCACGTAACCATGGTATACCCATGTCTATTTCGACCAAAGTAAAACCATAGCAAATAGTGTTTCTTGCCTATTTTGAGAAAACAAGATAATTGTATAAATATTCGTAGTTTGAACTGGTTTTAAACATATGCAGTAAAACTAAAGTTATACTGAGCAGTATATTTCTCTCAATAGACAAGCGAACGTCATGCGGTTTATGTGTGTAAATGGTTTATAGTGTGGTATTCCAGTGATGTGGAACCACATGGAGAAAAATAGGACACATATTTGACACTTTGATAACGTCAGAGATAACTATCACAAAGATAATACGATAAAAGCCATTACCACCACAGTACTTCAATATATTTGCGCTGTGGGTACTATATTTTCAATAATTAACTCAATAGCTATAGAATTTTGATACATATAAAAAAAATGGATTGATTGGCAACCGCAGCTTGATATAAGTTGTTTTTAATTTGGGAAATCACGATCGCTTTTATTAAATGGCAAAAGGATCAGAATTGGGACATAGAAGAGAAAATGAACTTGAATATCTGGCAATGTGCTTATAGTTAAATGAGGTTATTGGTTCATTTTCATTTTCTCCAATCATTCATATTATTTAAAACTGTTAGACTACCAGTGTTACAAAAATAAATTGCTGACGCGGTAATGAATTTAGAAGATAGTAATCAGATTTAAACTTTCTTTATACTTCTCAGATATGTGCATTTACTTAATCATGTTATTCGTCACGGAATTGCTTTGTGAACTTTTAATTTACTGTTTTCTCGCACTTGTGACTATAATGGCTATATATATATATATATATATATATATATATATATATATATATATATATATATATATATATATATATAACTATTAACAATAGCAAAGATGTCAAAACAAACGACAAGGACCCAAATACCATGAATAATAGATATAGGATCCCTTTCTAGACTAAGGTTTTACTTCAAACATTGCGGCTCGCGTCTTTTTCATTATGGAACACAACGCTTGTGTAATATTAGCATGAACGATGATGTTCATGTATATTATTGTTCACGTGGCATTGAATTTGGTATAGGGGCATTAAAATTTTTACTGTTTTTATCCGTCGGCGCATAGTTACTTTCAATAAAGATAATGTAAATACACGTTGTACTGCGCTCGTACCTTGGATAGTGGAAGAAGATAGACGGTGGATGCTTAACGTTTGCTATTTGTTACAAATTGCAAATAAGTATTACAAAGAGTTGAAGGTCGAACCCGATGGTGATGATAATATGTCATACACCATCCGTAGACACGATTTACATTCAATTGAAATGCTTTTCTTTCCCTTTCAGAATGTTTCCGTCGCAAACACAGAATCAAAAACTGAAATTGGGTTAAGAACAATCTTTAGGTTATCAAACAAAGCACCTCCCTGTTTGGTTACGCTTTGCAATATCAAATTCCACTTCAATAAAATCTGATTTTTGTCTTTCAATTTCGTTAATGAAAGGGGGCTGTGATAGCTGAATACAATAATCGGAGAAGGAGCTTAACTAAGTTACCTTTTAAAATGTCACAAAGCTAATATCAAAATGTCACAAAGCTGATATCAAAATGTCACAAAGCTAATATCAAAGCCAAACGATCCTTCTCGATTGTGGAATAAATTCTTTGGTGTTTGTAAGACTCGGTAATTATGAAGAAATTTAAATAAAAATTTTGAATCAGGCCCAGTTAAGCCAAAACTTTACATCAGTTGCATTTTACTGAATTTAGATATATACTTGACCTTGACTCCTTGTTTAACTTCACCTTGTCCCAGTATATCCTAAAAATGTGACACGACCACGGCGAACTTCACGTTTTCACTCAATCCGTATCCATTCCGTTTTTGTCCTGTTACAATTATGGTTACCGTAATGTATATGACCACAAATATTGACTATCACTGTTTGACATTATCTATAGACAAGGTTACATATTTAAAATTCATACATCTTTTCTTTCCTCTATTTTGGCCTCCCCACACTGATCAAAAGACCTTAAATAGACACATTGATCGTTCTATAGTTTGTGGAAGAAATTAAATCTTAGAATGGAATTATAAGACGTTTCTACTTTAGTTATCATTCCAATATTTTTTTTTTTTCATTCATTTCGTATTGCATTCTGTTTTAGTCTCGAAGAAAATCATTTATATTTCTTTCATTTTTCTTAAGAGACTTGAAAAGTGCCACTTGCAATCAACCTAAAGCAATATTAAAATCAAAACAAAAATGAAATTGTGTTGCTGCTTCGGAAAAGACTTCTGCATCAAAAATTACAATAATTATAGTCAACTACAAACCTTTCCAGAAAATGCAATGTAACCGATACTGATATTTTAGTATGTTGTTTTCATGTTTGTGCCCAATATGCAGTGGGATCGTCTTCCCGCATTTAACCAGTAAATAATGCACTGAACGTCATCTGCAGTGAACTATATCAGGAAATTATCTAATATAATGATACCATTTAAACATGTTTCAGGAGAATTGGCTCACGGAACAGACTTGCTCTTTTCTTTCGCGTTATCCTAAGACTTTATGAATGAATTAATGACTAGCGAATTCTAGTCTTCTCAGATCAAATAGGGTTTCGCACTCACTATCGTAAAATACAAAAAGATCAAAAGAAGATATTAAATGTTACATGTGGTCTTGAATTTCGCATTTGACGATGAAATCGTGACCTTTATGTCCCGGTATATATTTAATTTCAGCATACCATCATGAAAATAAGTCAAAACGATATTAACACATTTATTTCAGGTGTTTACAAGCTATTTGCAAGCTGATACTTTCCTCCCACGACAATGATACCATTTGTACGACTTCTGCCCTATATTTAAACGGTAAATATAAGTATATCTTGAACAACCTACAAAGGGTGGGTGTGTGCGTGTGTGCGTGGGTGCGTGCGTGCGTGTGTGTGTGTGTGTGTGTGTGTGTGTGTGTGTGTTCCATGAATGATCGGAAGGATGGATGGACTTTTGAATACAAGGATATATGGATGCTGAAATTTCAACATTCTTCTCCAGCAGAATGTTTTACGATTTTCAGTTAATGTCCCTTTGAGAAGAATGTCGCAAAAGGTGAGATATTGAATGCTCAATGTCCATCCATTCATCCGTCCAACGTTAACCCTAATGTTGAAGTTTATGAAAGGGCCATAACCAGACCTATAGCTTGTAACTTCACCATGTGAGGAGACGGAGTGATGAACCTCATAGTTAAAAGGTACATGTTAATTCCTAGTCGGCGCAGCCAATGGCTTTATTTCTTGAGTGTATCTACTATTTCTCACTAGATCAAGGTCACGGTGCCCGTTTACTTAATCTTTCTAGAAACGTTCTTTCTCTCGTGTTTCCATCTCTTCAAACGTTGCAACCTAGTTCACTACTCGGCCATTGAGATAGCGCAAATGATTCTCCTTTAAATTTACAATTCTAGAGAGCCTACAAGGCCCAAAATAGCAAACTACGTTTGAAGATAGCAACATCAAAATTGTTTCGTGTGAACGCTCTTTCCGCCATTGTCATGTATACATGAGAGCACTGGTACTTTTTTACAATAAAGACGAGATTAACGTTATGTTGAGTGAAGATGTATGCTCGCTTATTTGGAGCCGTTTTTGTTCAAGATTTTTTACTCAACTAATGAATATATATTATGGTTTTTATTTCATAAAGTAATAATAGAGCTCTTTCTGTAAAGCCTCAGGATGCATGTCTCATCTTGGTACAAGTTTAAATTACCCGTGATGTGTTGAAAGTAACTATTTACGTTCAACGGACAATTCTGTTCATAATTTATACGAATATTAAAGCTATTCATTTGACTTTGATTCCAATATAGGTGTGAAATTGTTCAAAACAAGAGCTCAAATATATATATATATATATATATATATATATATATATATATATATATATATATATATATATATATAATTCGGCAGAACTCAATCGTTCAATTTTAACAACTCTAAAACCTAATGTCAAACAGCATTATTCTGACTTGCATTCACGCTCATGATTAAATCACCTAGATGGATAGGTAGATAATTTGACAGGTAAGGAAGAAAGTAATTTTGTAAACAAACGTGATGCATAGCAGTGCAAGGGCATCACACTGCATCAGCATCAAATTACTGTATCCACCAAATAGTTCTGATGTCGACATTTCTAGGTCTACCTGCTTTTCAAACTAAGTTAACCGGTTTGTAGTCTCAGCCTTTAGTAAACTCAACTAAACAAAAAGAAACCACAGGACAAAAATACCTACATATTATTACTATATTATATTATTTGAAATATGATATTTATGGGAAAAGCCGTTGTATTCAGAACCCCCTTGCAAATCTGCTAGTACAACCAATGAAGACCAAATAACAGTATCCACAAACATTAATTAATTAGGAATAATGATTCAAATTAACTAACTGTGTAAATTTAAAGGATTATGACCTTATCACAGCTGAAAGTCTGGAAGGTGTCTACAAGGTGTCAACACATAAAACTGTAAATATTATAACGAAGATAAAGATGGGGAGGAAAAATCCTTATTTATCCTATGCAAAGTGGAATCATATATATATATATATATATATATATATATATATATATATATATATATATATATATATATATATATATATATATATATGACGCGTGTGTGAGAGGCTATCAAGGTCAGTGATTCAAGTGCACAACAAGTTTGGAACTTGCTCCAATTATGTATGAATAGAAACCTTGTTCAGCTATGGAATACAAAGTCAGGTCAAAAACATAGTATGATGGACCGGGTATATTCTCGTGTACGTGACTTTGACTTTGGCATGTGGGCGTTGAAATCATGAACTTTACTAAATGCCCTGTATTTAATTCTAATAATATCACGTAAATATGGTATAACAATAACAGTTAAAGGATCATTTTTACCTCTAGTGCGTATCAGCTGTTAGAAACATAACACTACTCCCAATACTCTCGTTGAGATATGGTTTGTTCTGTATGTTTAATCCATTAATATGTATGTATCATGGAAAGTGTAAAAATAAGTATGTATATTTATGTATTGTTTACATTCTGTGGTTTTAAACTAAGTAACAGAAAGAAAGAGACAATCCTATTGTTTTGTAAACTTCAATCAACAATTTCCCTAGAAAACGAAGTGCAACTTCAAAGGAATTTACAGTATTGTGAATTAAAATTAGTATTACGAACGAATTCCAATCTAGAATGTGTTGATGTACCAATAGCATCGAATAATTTGATGTGCCAATAGTCTTGAAGTATCATATTGATATAATCCACAATGCCGTTGAAGGAATTCACAATAATTCCAAAACATTGTTTAGTCTTAACAGTAAATGAGCACTTTATAGTTCCAATGAATAATTGAAATTATTTCTCACAAATTAAATCTGAACACAACACTGAACCAACTGAACTTAAGAAAGGAATCAAAAATCTTTTGTTGACTTCATCCTTATATGAAAACGTAAGACACGATAAAGTAATTAGTATCTTGACCAAAAGTTCATTTTGAGAATATAATAAGCTTTAACCAAGAAGTTTCAGAAACCAACATGACCAAAACGGTCTTTCCTATGAAAAAATCAAAAGTCCTCAACCCAAATCTAAGTAATGATATTTAAAATAAATATCAATTGTCAGGTAGGTCCAAATTTTTAAATTACCGACTATATATATATATGTGTGTGTGTGTGTGTGTGTGTGTGTGTGTGTGTGTGTGTGTGTGTGTGTGTCAGCGAGCGTGAGTGCGTATGTATGTATGCACGCTCGCACGCACGAATGGATGGATGGATGTGTGAGTGGGTGGGTGAATGGATAGATGGATGGAAGTATGACTTGATTAATGAATGGATGGACCTGTAATTTACTGAATAGATGCATGCTGAAGTTGTATCATTTGCCTCGAGCAAGGCAAGTATACAACAGAAAGTTGTTTCTCTTAATGAATGTCGCAATAGGCTAGATATGGCGGACACAATGGCCATCAGTCTGTCAGTCTGCATAGCGCTAACCCTGAGGTTCAATAACTTAGATGAACATATGTTCAAGAACAAAAACGATAGACGGTTGTTGTCTTTCTCTTTAAGAATGTCTCAAAAGGCTAGATATGACGTACACTATGCTTATCAATCTGTCTGCGTGGCAAATGCATAGCGCTCGCCCTGAGGTTTAAGAACTTAGATTAACATAGGGTCAATAAAAAAACAAATTTAAAATCAAATTCCATGGCACACAGTTAATATTTATGCTGACATAAACGATGCATGGCTAGCCTTTGCTGAATTACTATTTTGATCAGTTTACCATAACAGAACGTTGAATGAAATTAATTCAGAGATGTGAAATAATCAAGATTAGCATCTATGCATATCAGGGATTTCCAGAACGAGAAAGCAAGAAAAACCATGGTAAAGGTACTTATGACATTTATATGGCTTTTACAAAATAAGGTTCCTGTACACACTAATGAACGGGATGTCACGGGTTTGAACATCGGCCAAGTCATACCAAAGAATTATAAAACTAGTACTAGCAGCTGTCTCACTTAGCGCTGAACATTAAGAGGTTAGTGTTAGGACTGGTTGGCCTGTTGTTCGGAAAATGTGACTGGGTGGGACATGATGCTTTCAGTCTGTGGTATGATGCTCCAGTGCTAGACATTAATATTGACTGCCACACTGCAGACATCGTAGCGGTATGACTGAAAAATATCTAAAGTATGCTAAAAATCCAAATCACACACATGCACACACGCACACAAACACGTACACACACACGCACACAGAAATTAGTGTTGTAAAATGACATTTCTTAGACGATAATGTTCAACAGTCATTAAATAAACCATTAAAAATGTGAACCAATTTTGAAGATGTATGTATGTATGTATGTGTGTATGTATGACTCTTCTATAGAAATGTCATGACTTGAAAATGTAGACAATAAAATCTGGTGCGATTTATATTTATTGCGCCAATAAATATAGTGGACAAGAAAAATATATATGGGTAAGAAATTTTATTAACTTGAACATGTACTGAACCAAACGCTCTAGAGCGGTGTTTTGGAACCCTCAAAAATCATGTGGAGTATAGTGGACCAGTATATAAAATGAAAGGATCATCTGAATTTACATTGCAATAGTGTCGTAGACCACGTGGTAACATATAGGATGTGCTGGCTAAAGTAAATCAAAGTAAATTTGGTATACACATTGTTTTTCTGTTATTGGCGTGGTCCCCCTCAGAATTACATCATCTGAGGGACCCCCTAGTTCTAAAGATAAAGGGTTTTTATGTGTTTCTGTTTTTTTTCCAAGTGCATGTGCATTATGTATTTCTTTTAAATAAATTTTGATTTTATAATTTTTCAAGGTAGGGTACGTACGCCATTTCCATTTACCAAATTGATTTTTTTAAAGGTTCTTTTTACATTATTAGCACTACCATATTATTTTTTTTTTTATCTGAGAAGTAGAAATTTTAGTTTTTGTCTCTCTAAGTGCTATAGCATAAGCTGCTTAACTAAGTTCAACTCCATTAGACTCCTGGAGCACGTGCACAACCTGCGCTCTCAATAGTGAGCGCCGCGTGCACGTGCTGCACAATTTCTTCAAATTCACTAAGCTAGATTCTAAATCTATATTATTTTTATCATACAGTTTACATTTAATAATTTCTAAAATCTATCCTGCATCTATTTATAGGTGTTTATGACTATATACTCTTTAAGTTCCTATAGTTATAAATTCCAAATTCTGAGTATCTATACTTATCGTAATTTAAAGCTGCAGCAAGGAAAGTCAAAGATAGCAAGCAGTCAAGATGGTCTAGTTCAGTACGTTTATCGTCCATTCACAATCATTCTTTAATTTTTCACTTATATATATCTTCAAATGTTTCTGTCTGCAAGTTCAACAAGTTATAAATAGTTCCATCGTCTTCTTCATATTTCGTTTTCAAAACATGTCCATCATCGTTTCATTCATTATCCAATTCTTGTTTTCCTCAAATCCATTTTCAAAAACATGTCCATTAACGTTTCTTTCATTATTCATTTTTGTTTTCCACAAATCCATTTTCAATTCATGTCCATTAACGTTTCATTCATTATTCATTTCTTTTTCTTTTCCACAAATCCTTTTTCAGTTCATGTCCAATTCAGTTCCTTTTATACTTATTTTCTTCATTCATATCAAATTTTCTTTTTTAACTTTAACAAATTGTTAACGATTGTTACATGTCCTTGCTTCCTCAGGCCGTCCTTCCTAGTTTCCCTCTGCATGGAGGAGCATACCATCTTCTCGGTTTCTCCATCTTCCCTGCTTTGGCAAACCTTCAGTATTCCTCTTCTGAGTCCAAATTCCTGGTTGTTCAAAGGGACCATCCTGTTGGACTATATATATATATATATATATATATATATATATATATATATATATATATATAGCGTTAAACTTAAATATTTGATAAATGTCTTCATTCTTCATTTTGTATGAACTGATGTCCGCAAAATGAGTGAAGAAATAAACGGTCGCAAAAATTACAAATGTACTATAATCTTACCCGTCAAACGTTGAGACGAACACATCTCTGTTAATAATGAAATTGTCATCATACACATTAGCACAGAGTATAGGTGACATAGTGGGTTACTTATTACGGTTAGTTTTTCTGAAACACAATTACTAAAACTGACCTGTATACATTAACGATGCCTCGCTTATTAAAAGCATTTTGGAAGAAAGAAATTATTATAACAAAATATTAGGTATATGTCTGAAAATATTTTTCGGAAAAGGTGATATTTAATGTATATCAAAAGGATTTCAAGAAAAGAACCAAGAAATAATAAAATATTAAATAAAGAATTTTAACAGTCTTTTATCCGTAATATACTGCTGAAATCGTCCATAAGAAGTCCGTAATATACTGCTGAAATCGTCCATAAGAAGTCCCAAAGGACAAATGAGGACTAAACCGATTTTAAAAGAATGTCCTGTAGTTAAAGATTTTACTACTTCATCTTAAACCTCTGGCTTGTATTTTGATAGTCTTTACATTTCATGTTTTCTCGACTGGCCGACAGAAAACCCTTCCGGCTCCGCCCTCTCATGCCATCGTCTGTCTTCATATTTGAGGGCCCTGAACAGAAATGCAGTGCAGTGTAGGACCAATGATGAGTTAGGAGGTCAGTTCTTCGTTGACAAGACCAGTCCATAGGTCAATGTTCTTGGTGATCTGTAAGAATTATGACATAAATTGATCTGCTGATGTGCATAAAATGAAGATCAAACTATGATACAGGGATATCGTGTCTCAAGTATGTCATGTGACATGTATTAGGTTAGTAGCACAAATGGTGAGATTTATTTGCAAGTAGCTTCCTGAGCATCCGTGGCTTTTCCCGGATTTTTCACGGTTCCTCCTCCACCAAATATACTGGCCGCTATGTATAGCCTATCATCTGCACAGATATGGAATTGGAACCTAAAAGATAGGAAGATAAAGCCTTATAAAGGTACAGTACTTCAAGAAAGAGCTCAAGGTAATGATGTTGAAGTTATTTAAAAGATCTACAAAATAAATTATAACGGTACAAACAAAAACGTTACGGTCAAATTTCCTTTATAACCCGTATTTTTTGGAAACGTCCAAGATTTAATCTTGTGGTACATCATTATGAAGTCCCTTAATAAAACTGAAATCAAAACCCGAATGTCTTACATGATGGGAATTCACTCACTCCACAAGAATATGTCCTATTGTCTGTGAACATAGCAGTGTACATACTCTGGTCGAGGTTAAACCCTTCATATGATATGTATCAGTCAGCTCTGAGTGTCCTATACGCGATCAGCATAATGCCACCTCATCTCTGCGATTTATTATGTAGCAGATATGCTGCTATCCAAACACGGATTTGATTTTTCCGAGCTTGTTTGCAGACTCGTATAACGTTACAAGTCAGTATAGAGAACCTTTCATGCACAACCGGATGAGTGCAGAGTGCCTCTGACTACTTTAGTTGCCCTTCAGGTACCCTTAATATATAGTTCAGTAGGCAGCCAACGGTAGGTAATACTTATTTTGCTGAATGTATGAGCAAATCACGTTTTATTTCTAAGATGTAGGATATGAATGAGTTATAATATTTAAGGTTTTAAAAGAATTTCAGTGGGAAAAGTGAATATACAAACATGATATTGTGTGCTTGAGGTTCCAATCTAGTTCAAAAGATTTGTGTCCGACTGTAATTTCTGAAGTACAAATGAGACTTGACCCGCTTGCCGGCACGAGATATTGCCATGGGATATTGCAAGGCAGTTGCTACATTTGTAGCCGTCTGTATACATGGACGTATGGCAACGATAGAACGCTCTTATTTTACTTATTTTACTCCGAGAAATGAAACTTCAGATCAATTAATGAATTACCAAAGATCAATCCTATATTATGGTGAGAGTCTGATAACTAACTGATTCTGGAACATAGAATTTTGCAGTTTGGGCAAGATTTGTTTTTGTTATTTCCTGATCAAGACAAATTCGTACGCCTAAAGGTGAAATGAAATTTGGCTTCGGAATATATAATGTTCCTCATTTGGGCCTCAAGAGGACATCATATACAGGATTCAGACGGGTGCCATCGGTTTGACGATCTTTTGTTGACCGGGTCTGGCCATTTTGACCTGGTTAGTGTGGGTTTCTAATGTGGCACGCTGTTACACTATCAACAGGAACCAGAAGTTCGCTGCTCTGATGGAGGGCCATATCCAACCGGTTTGGTCCTAGTAATGTTCGATTTCTTATTTGAATTCCGTCACGTTAATTATTTGTGTTATATGCTTCACTCTCGGTTTGGGTAGCTGATTACACAGGCTGGGCAAGCTCCATGTCTCTCAACTTGATTTCACGTTGTGGTCTTGCAAAGAAAGAAAATATAGAAATTTTCTTCACCATTCCAGCCGCATTCAGTCTAGGCCTGGAATTTTTCTTGCAACTTGTCATTGACAAACGTATTGGTCATATAAGTGTGAATATATATCAAAATATCAGTCAAGTCAGGCTTGAATTTGTATCCGAGTATCAAAAACAGGTAAACAATCATTGTCGAGATTTTAGCCCTGCTAATCGAATTCCTAATATCATTTTCAATGCCGATCCCTACAAAGGAATATTATGTAAAAATCATTTTTTTTGCATCTGTCAATATCCCTGTATTAGCAATATCTAATAGCAAAGTAAACCCAGCATGTTTTCTTCATGAACTTTAGTAATCACCAAGTGATTAAGAAGTTTCTTGGTGGAGTCATTTCTTTGAAAATGTGACAATATTATTCTTATCAGTGTTGTAACGTGGTCTTGACTTACTTGCCAAGTCATGGAGGTGTCGAAGCAAAACACGCATGTCATTAAATGATGAGGATAGTAGGAAGACAGGATCTTGTAACCAGCTGGTAGAGTACATGGAATGGTTAAAGTACCACCTTGTATTCCAGAATTTGCTATGTATCGCGATTAAGAACAGTCATGCGGAATGCATTCGTCCTTATCACATACAGTGATTTATTGACTACGGTTTGGAACAGTGGCCGTTGAGCAAAATGTAGGCCTGTATGTCAAGAAAAGAATTTTGAATCACTTTCCATACTTTTTTTCTATGTACTCCTAGACAAAAAGGAACTAATAAGTAATCGATTTTTTTCAATAATTAAAATTTTATCAAACATCAAATACAATATGATTTTAAAAAAAACAGTAAATTCCACGTAATAACCATGGTGTGTGTGTGTGTGTGTGTGTGTGTGTGTGTGTGTGTGTGTGTTCTGACGTTATAAGATTCTTCTCGTTCAACACGGCTTTTTTATTTACGCTTCATGTCTGTTGTCAATGCATAACGGCATTACTTCTACTGTACCGAAACAAGAGCAAGAAATTCTTGGTGACGACAATTAAAGCGTTTTTACCACAGTAATAAATTTCAAATCGATTCAAATATTTCCTTCTTCTTTTGTATATCGGTGCTGCCATAATAAATAAAACAACTTGAATTGAGATTAAAAAGATCATTCTTTAGTCTATCAAAGGAAATACCTCGGATTTACCAATAGAACTATGCTAATCTGATCTCTTTAATAAGAAAAAAAACAACAATTGATAATGAACAATAGTTCATGGTAGGACACTCAATCTTCTCTTTTTTTCTGGGGACATTATAACTTGACTTGTGGCAAATGGATCACATAGTCTAATCAAGGAAAAAATACAAAGATCACAAACTAATTTGGTCACACAAAGGCTGAGATCATTACGGACCTGTATAGCTTATCCAGCTCAGAGAGTTCAATATAAATATATCAAGTCAGAACTTATCTCTAATATTTATGCGTAGACGCTTTGCAGTCAGGTCTGATTGAATTATTGAAAGTAAAGTCAGTATTCATTTCGATTTTAGAATATGTCACGTGTGACCAGGTGTATATTTATCGTAAACGTGACCTGTATGTCGGGTGTAGGCGATAAACTCCTTACTTTTATTCAATAGCAATTATTTTCTTTCAAGATATTGTAATGTGTATAGAGCAAAAGGGCGAAAGTCTAAATCAGCACTTTTATTTCCCGCACCGACGAAAATTTACACTAGCACTTTTATTTCCCGTGTGACATCAACTCTGTTAGCAACATGGACGATTTCCACCCTATGTTTACACCGTAAATATGGCATTACCTTAGACAGGACAGTATGGTTGTGAGGACTTGTGAATGGATTGGAGGGGTGGATGCTCAAGCTACAATAATCGTCCGATCAAGACAGTTTACGCTTGACGGTTATTGTCTTGCTTGAGAAGAATGTATCAAAGGAGGAATACGTCGGTTGCTATGTCCCTCCATCCGTCCGTCTGTGTTAAATCTTAGGTTACAGTTACATCAGTGAATCATTATTCGACTTTAAAGCTCACCGTTGGTTGAAAGACGTTCTTTATGATTGAGTGTTTAATTACAACTTCAGAGTTGAAGATAAAGGAGGGGGAGACTCGCGTATGAGAGTGAAACAAGCTGAATACGGTATATCTTGTTAGCAAACGACTGAAATTATTCAACAAAAAGAATTATGTATACCTTGTTAGAAACCATTTAATTTTTTCAACAAGTTGAGCACTGTAAACCTTTGTCACGTTGTGTGAAAATTTTTTTAACAATTACTGCCTCATGTTTATAAAAGTCTTCTGATAAAATTATTAATTCAAAGTACTTTGGGTAATGTCAGTACGTGTCATATAATATTACGACTTTAGACCGATTCTGAAACAAAGAAACTACCTGTCCGTGAATTAGCCATTGCGTTACGGTCAAATTCGCTGTTACTTCCTTTGAAGAACCTTGCCGCGGGGCGAGAAACTCTATTTGTTTGCAATTAGCATTGATGTCACTGGTCGGCTTAGGCTTAGAGGCCGGAAACCAGACATTATAACACCTCAGTGATACAACCCCAGACTGTTTACAAAGAGACCACAGGAATCCAACCAGAACTAAGATAATCGAATTTTGGGCGGGTTTCTCACGCAGAGATTATTCTGTTAATGTCATTGTGAAAGAGTCAGTGCATGTCTGGACATTGGCGAGAGTAGATCATAGGAAGGTTGGAGACACTAGACTGCGCTCCGAGTGCCTAAGTTGCGCGCTCGTTAAAAGGGCGGGAAAGGGAGTTCTAGTAACTTCGGACGAGAGCTGGAACAAAGGCTTCTGAGGAAGCTTTCCGGGTGGGATCAGACGCCACGCGAAGATTAGAGAGGATAAGACGTGAAGAGCACATAGAGATAGGCAGTTGCGCGAGGGCCGGAGACGGAAACGAGTGTACCGAAAGTACCGACAAAGAGGGCCAAGAGAACAGAAACGAGGGTACCGAAGAACCGACAAGGAGAGTCGGAAAACGGAACAAGGATACCGGAGGTACCGAAAGGAATACAAGCCAGAAGTTACAGACAAGTAACATAGAAGGAACACGGGAAGGAAAAACTCTCACCTTTATTTTCGGGGGATGAAATAATTAGCAATTTGGAACGGTCGTGTATTGATTGGAAGCAATTGCATTGAAAACTTGTCGTGCAATTGTGGAATACTGTGATAGTTTATTAAATTGTTATATCTTTCTCCTTATTAATTTTATATTTTAACACCTAGACCGTCGGCTTTGCTGACTGGGGGCTAGGAGCTATTTAACCTCTTAATTGTCCGTCCTTCTCCGGGGTTAGTAATAATTCCGTAGGGGGCACTTGACAACCTTATTAGCAAACAAGTGAAATTATTCAGCAAGTTGAACAATGTGTACCTTTTCAGAAAACCATCGAAATTATCTGCCAAGTCGAATACTGTATACCTTGTTACCAAGCAAATATATTTATTCAACAAGTTGAATTCGATATACCTTGTTAGGAAACAACAAAAATCATTCAGCAAGTTGAATACTTTATATCTTGTTCGCAAACGATTGAAATATTTTTAACAAGTTTCTTAGACTTCATTTGAAAAGATCACAGATCTTGTGTTCTATTTATCACATAATGAAACAAAATATAATCCTTTGGTTGGTATCATGTGATCAATATTGGCGGATGTGTGAGATCTCTGTAAGCATGCAAAACGTGTTATATTTTCATGACTATATTCGTTTACGTGTGATTGCTTTCATACTTAAATGATTGTAAGACTTTGCTAGTAGTGTAACGAGTTTATATCCTTGACCAACTGCCGAAAGTGTTGCCCTAAGCCTTTGGCCCTCGCGACAGCCACCTAATGTTTGGAACTATTTTTTTTTTTTTTTCTCTAAGTGTCTTACTTACCACTGATGTTTATCTCGTGCACACGACTATTTGGATGAAGCCGTCTCTGCTCATTGATCTCCATTACTCGAAAAAGTTGACAAATGTTTCCTTTTTTCTTCCCATCCGAAAAGATATAAATGTGCAGCAAAATTCAATGTATTAAGTTTATGTGTACAAATGAAGCAGCCCAAGCCAGGACTCTTGTGTTACTGGGAAGGTGTTGGTCCCATGTACGACTTACATAAAAGGCCGCGTGAAACTAGCAACACAAAAGCTTAAAACTGTAGATTAAGCTCTATCATGTACGAAACAAGACTATTAAAAAGGATGTGGCCTCTCTGCTGTAGATAAGATGTTTCTTTCCTGTGCCTACCTAATGACAAGAAGCTTACGGCTGAAAGGTACGCATCTTTCAACAAAGTTTCGTAATTGTCCGGATTAATGAAATAGTTAATAGGATCCAGTAATTTTACAATAACAAAACTGGGATTATAGGCGCTGAACTTTTACATTATTTTTTAAGTTAGTGTGACGTTAATACTGCTTCTTGGGCGAGCGGCTTTATTCTTATACATGGAACAAGATGGGTTAGCTGAGGATGAATCGAATTTCTTGATATGCAACGTGAATGCTCTGACTTGGGACAAATGCGTTCAGCAGATTTTCACATTTCAGACTTTAATGTCATTGCCTTGATGAAATCATGGACAATTAAATAGAATTAAAACAGGACAAATAGATGTCCTTCAGAAAGATTTGTTTCTTAGTACTGTCCATTTCTCCCCCAAGGCGTGTAATAAATGTGTAATATCAGTGGCCATGATCATACGTTAAATACACGATATGGAATATGCAGTTTAGTTAGTAGGGTTGTGTCTTAGTTACAGGCCAACTTAATAGTCGAATCGGGGGAAGGGGGGGGGGTTTCGGCCAGGCAAGTGTTCTCAGATCACGATTGATTATCGTTCAAATAGTAGTTTGATATGTTTCGTAACGCTGCCGCTTAATAGTATACATCAACTATAGATTTTCAATCAGTCCTTAATACTTGATTGTTTGACTGATTGATTGATTGGGTTTAAATCAAAACTTTGATCTATGTAAGGTCAAATGTCCATCTAATGAGTATTTTACGTCACGATGCAGTAATTCAGTATGATATCATGCTGCAAAAGGCAGCCTGCCAGCATATGTAAATATGAAATGGATTACACTAATGTCATGTAATGATGTCATATTTTACATTTCTTTTAGCAGTGCAGGCCTGACTCCGATTATGCAAAATTCTTACAAAGAAAGTGTTTACATTTAGATTTCAAAATATTTTCGACATAATGATATTGTGAGTTTTTCTTTCATCTGTTTCTGGTAGAGAGACGCGTGAAAGACGAAAGTAAAGTACTTACTTTATAATTTCTGTAAGAAAAGGTTAGATTTTTGTCTTACATGAAAACAGAAAAATGGAATTGAAAATGACTTAAAATGTGTAGCAGTACATTGAAAAGTCTAATTATTTTCCAATAAAGATTTAATAATTGTCCGTTATAAGAGATGAAGAAATAGAGTAAATGTTTAAAAGATGTCAGTTCGAGGAATAAAAATCTGAAAACGTGTGTGTGTGTGTGTATGTATATATATATATATATATATATATATATATATATATATATATATATATATATATATATATATATATGTGTGTGTGTGTCTGTGTGTGTGTGTGTGTGTGTGTGTGTGTAAACACATTCGTGCATCATTTCATTCTTAACTGGAGTCTCTATTTACAGTAAACGAGACTAGGTACATATCTGCCGATAATTAAAATTCCCGTTTAATGTAAATATATGGGTCATGGTTCTGATGTCAACTGGCAATATATGTACTTATTAAATGGTAAAGTTTACGATCGTCTTAAGAAATGTGAGCTAGGCATGATTGGCCTAAGCCTTGAACTGAAATGAATTATGAATACATTGGGGTTCCAACATACATACAATGGAGAGTGATAAAGACGATTGAAAGAACGGTAAACATATTCATGTATTAGTGTATGGAAATAGGAAAAGAGAGACAAAGCAAGAGAAATAATTGACGGAGGGAAGAAAGATGGATAAATATAAGAAGAAAGAAAAGCTATTCAAATCAATTTGCAGAACTTGACGCCTGTCAGTTTTATAAGATTTCTTTGACTGGGTCACTATCTTGGCAGATAAAGCCTTGGTTAAAAACTAGCTGATAGAAACTAACAGTGTGTGGGTATAAATCTTCATACATGGATGGCTGGGCATTATCGGCCAACAATGTGCGCACGAATATCGACTTACACATAAACGGTGCACGCCGACGACGCCGACAGCAACGGCACCGGCGTATAGCATAAAGTCTGTTGCACTTAATGAAGGCAGCCTTACAAATTCTCTCTCTCTCTCTCTCTCTCTCTCTCTCTCTCTCTCTCATATAATCTTCGGATTTCCATTAGGCTCAGATTATCGCATTTCTTATAGTTTAACTCCAAGTTTGTACTGGACACCAAATAATCTTCGAGTATGCTAGAGTTATACACAGTTCTTTTTAAAATATAACTGTTTTATGTTCATAATCGTTTATGAACATAAGTTCTGAGTATCTAGATCCGGCCATGTATGCGCTTTTTACCTTTTTTATTTCTTTAATCTTTTCTTTTCTTTGTCTTTTTTAGTGGGGGCGTCTACTCTGACGATTTCAAGCCTAATAAATAGAAACATTAATTCTAAAATACGTTATTTTTGCAGAGATTCAAAGTCTCTCTGACAAACTAAAGTCAAACTTAATCTGTTTGTACAGAACTTAAAACAATCACGTATTACCTTTGCTAAAAATTACCCTATGGTAACCTTTCATTGGTACGAAAATTGGTTTCGTTCCTTTGTAGCAATCTGGAGAAAGAAAATCACGAACACTTTTCGGAATAATTCATCATAAAACAATGCACACATTTAGCACGTGCATTTCAAACATATTTGTCCTGATAAATTTGTTATGTGGCGAATGAGGTAGAAACAAAATATCTAATATATGAAAGTATCGTAAACTTCATAACAAAGTATGGAGTGTAATATATAGTGTAAACTCAGGATTCGACTGTTGAAAATGTTCTGGTCACAATTTTTCCAAATACATCTTCTAAAATTACCCTGTCTTGTCCAAATGACAGTCATTTTGCTCCCATTTTCCTGAAAAATATGAAAAGCAAGGTTTTTTCCTACATATCCAAATGAATAGGATTTCAAAAATACAAATCCAAACGACTTTCAAAAGATATTTACAAATGGAACTCAATTATAACCTTACATATATATATGTGTGTGTGTGTGTGTGTGTGTGTGTGTGTGTGTGTGTGTGTATGTACATGCGTACCCAAATGGGCGCCCGCAGCATAGGTCAAGGAGTGGGTCACACCCCTCGGTAAATCATACTGCAAATATATATATATATATATATATATATATATATATATATATATATATATATATATATATATATATATTCCTACAAGTTTAATCATGCAAATGAAGCTGTAAATATGTCACAAGATTATGTTCAAAACGTTTAGTAAATATTAGCTTTAGTTTCATACCAACTCTCCCGCCCTTGACTGACTGACCACCCACTCCCAACTTGCAAAAAAATCCTGACCCCACCCCACCCCCGACCCCCTGCAAAAGATCCTGCGGGCGCCCATGCGTACCCACACCTACCTACGTCGTTCGGACATCACTTCGGAAGTTTTGATTTTATTCTAGATATGCAGTAAACGAAACCATGTACATACTTGTTGATGAATTGTTGAATTTTACAGTCCATTTACGTGAATATGGTCGCTAAAGCACCTGCTTAACGTAAATGTACAGTTAATGGTTTTTATGCCAATGGGTGGTGTACACGATTATTCAACAACCGTCAGTTACTATAGAAATCTATTGGGTTTCGGGGATGTGCTGAAAAATGGCATTAAACCGCTGATCATTTATCTTGCAAATACACGTTTTCCGACTCTTTTATTTCCAACAATTCTTTTTGTTTACTCTTTTTTTAAAAAAAGAAACTGAACTTTTAAACTGCATCAAGTATTGTCCTACCGTGCAATTCAACCCCATGTATACATATTTGTACATGCTTGATGATAGTTTCACAAATTCATATAATTACTTTCCAGACACACGATTCATCAAAATCACAAGAAAATAGCTCCTTGGGTGGAAACATGTTTGGACAATCAGAAGCCACATCACCTCAATAATACACTTGTATAGATTTAACTCAGTCGTGTTTAAGTTTTGACCATGACTGAAGATTTGTTAAGGGTCATTTTGTAAACAACAGATTACACAGGTAACTTTTGTCCATGACTGTAGACTAAACCTTAAGATAATATTTAAGACATTTACTTGGATTGGAGTTCTGGACAGTGGTTTTCCCCTTGGAAATTCAATGATCTACCCGATATTTGTCAGGTTAATTCATTAAAATTTAAATTTAAAACACCTGACCTTATATATATATATATATATATATATATATATATATATATATATATATATATATACACACACACACACAAGGTTGACACACACACACAAGGTTGTTTACATCAGAATTATTCAGTCCTATTTAGCATCTAGTGGAATCAGTCTTTTAGTTGTGTTCAGTTGTAATTTGAGAGCATTTATTTATTAAAATTATTTATTTGATCTACAAGGTTGTCATTGATTTTTGGACTAAATCATTATTTTAGGATTAATTCTCTGAATTCATCCAATGACTTTCTAGATTATATCACTGTGATACATTAAGACTGCTGACACATTAGCACCTGCAGATACATCAGCATATTCAATACTGGAATTCATTCGAAACACTCAAAACTTCTGGACCTGTGATAGAACTTTTAGGATCATTTGGGATTAAATTCATAATACCTTAAGTTTCTTTTAAATTTTCACTTTGCATTTTAGGGAAATAAATTATTTGTTGAATTTTACTAAATTTGTTGGTTTCGGTTTACATTTGTTAGTTCAAGACCATAGAGTCATAACTGTATATATATATATATATATAGAGAGAGAGAGAGAGAGAGAGAGAGAGTGTGTGTGTATGATGACAACAAAAATCTGTTTAATATTGCAGGCTCTAGTTTAGTAACAAGCTCATCCGTCTCACCCTGTCCTTACAAATATACACAAATGTCAATTAGTGTGCAGCTCAGCAAAGATTTCAATGGTATAGCATAAAATGATAGCATTGGCAGAGATGTAGCCTCAACACTGGTGACAAGCTAGCGCAATAACTTTTTCTATGTTGCAACTTTGTATGCACCAATGATGCTTACAATCAGCAAAAATGAATCTACATCTCTGCCACTTACTGTCAGTGACTTTAGCCACACCCTACTAAATGACTCCATAACCTTGACCTTTGACCTCTGGAAGTGTCATCTCCTTGAACTTAGAATGCTAAAGATATAACAGTTCATTAAGAGTCACAAGACTATGTACAGAGGATCCCAAATGAGCAATGACTTAACACTGAATTAATGAAACAAGTTGAACATGTCCAGCTTTTGTGAGCCTTTTCATAAATCTGACATTAAATCAATAGGTTTGAAATTCTGATTATCAGAGTGTTTATATTTTCATTTGTTGTGCACATTTATATACTACTGAGTGAACATGAATGATGTCAAATATCTCCCAAACAACTATTTTATTAAAGTCTGATAAAAATTATTTCCAAAGATCAAAATATGAATATGATACACAGTCTCATTTTCATAACTGAAGTCAACCCTGACCTTTAAAGGTTAAATTTGTAGACCACTTATTAAAGCTTCGTCTGCAGAGTCACAAATCTTTCAAATAAATTATAGTTCACAGGGATCTATTTGTTTGTTTCTTAAAGCCAAGGTAATCTTAAGCTTGGCAATTAAATCTGGAAGTGTTGCAGGAGAAATTCATCGTCAAGAATTTTTTTTAATTCAAAGCTAAAATAAAATACACATGTCAAATAAATTGCAAATAATGGCAATGAATATATAAAGTGCCATACATTAATGCAGAATACATATGATAGCTATAAACAACAAATGTTTCAGGCACTTTCACATGCCAATACTAGCAACTGTCAAATTTTACTTCACCAAACACATCAATCCTGCTTCCAAATATTTAAAAATTTTGAATGTCTTAAGGTTTTAGTCTCAAGACTATAATGAATCACTGATTTTACAAACTTAATCTTGCTGCCAATTATTTTCTTAAGTGTGCTACTCGTTACATTTTTATTTGACACCTTTTTTTAGTTACAAATGACTATTTATTTCAACCACTAGGATGTATTGTTTTGCAAAATGATATAAATGATTCTATTAAAATGTACACATATTTTATGCCAATGTTTCTCTCTTTCTGGGTTTGCATTTCTTGCTAGGAAAGAACTTTGTATAACCCACTGTCAAAGTATTATTGGTTACTTCCCTTGCATTCCTTTAGAAATGGAAGAAATTTCATGTCAAATTTTGTTGTTGGTTTTCCACCATTTAAGGCCCTTTATTACAACAAAGTTCCAATTTGACAATGTTTTCAACTTTTCAACTACATACACAAACAATAGAGAAAGCTAACCTGAAGCTTTCATCCTCACGCTAAGGACT
Source organism: Megalonaias nervosa (assembly GCA_016617855.1). NCBI lineage: Eukaryota > Metazoa > Mollusca > Bivalvia > Unionida > Unionidae > Megalonaias > Megalonaias nervosa. The sequence goes on along the minus strand of JAECUM010003927.1, from coordinate 75,684 downwards.
TCATCAGCAGACTGATTTAATCTCTACTGAATGTTAAAACATCGCTCGATGGAACAGTGAGTGATGTTAACAAATTGTCCCAGATATGCGGCAGGTTGTAACAGCCCCCGTAAGCTTAAGGTTAGCTTTCTGTATGTAGTTGAAAAGTTAAAAACATTGTCAAATATGAATATTACTACACAGTTAAGATTTCACCAAAGCACACCATTCCTGTTATGAAGTAATAATAAAATCATCTATCATTTACTTCATTATAAGGTTCTCTCACTATAAGGTATACTCTATGGAACCCCTGGACAGCATTATAATGAGAGAGTAACAGGTGTATAATATACTTCATTATAAGACAATCATACTATCATATGGTATACTCTACAGCTCCCATGGTTGGTGCTGTAATGAGTATTATATAATGTACTTCATTATAAGACAATTTCACTATAATGTGGTATACTGTATGGCTCCCATTAACAGCATTATAATGAGGGAGTATAATGTACTTCATTACAAGACAGTCTCACTATAACATGGTATACTATATAGCTCCAATGGCGAGCTGTAATTAGAGAATACTGTATACGTCATGAAAATGCCAGAAACTGTCAATACTTCATTTATGTTGGTAACTTGCCATTTCTATTTTCCAAAACAGACTGGTATTAAAACTTTGGCACAGTCTACATGAACAAACAAAAAATATTGGATTGCTATATTTTGGATCTAAAATTATTGTACACTGTCAGAAAAGTGGATATTTGGACCATATAAAAAGTGGGCATGCGAAACAAATTGATGAAAGAGCATATATTTTTATTACCAGTGTCTAGCCTCACATGATACTGCAAATACCAGGTGTTTTAATATTCAGGTTACGGGCCGTAAAATTCAATCGTACAACAAGAAGCATATTTATTCCCTCACACACTAAACATGATAAAAACCAACAATACAAACAAATGAAATCACTGACATACCTCAGCGTGTTAATGCAAATTCACACATCTATTGGAGTTATGGAGGGATAAGAAAAGCTTGGAGGGATAAGAAATGCTTAGAACACATATATGATACTCTATTAACATTTGCATCATTCATCTTCATTCTTAGATGACATGTATAGAATCACTTTCTAGACATACAAATGACAAGTCATTTATACAAGCAGCCTTGTCTGGGCCCCAGGTGGCAGATTGGTCTACAGCACTCACCTTCACCGATCACCGTCATCTCACCTCTGTCCATTGGGTTTGATTCTTGGGCTTGGCCAAGGTGGGTAGGTGAGAAAGATCGCCAGGAACTTCTCACTGGTCAGTGCTTCTTACCAGGTTTTCTCCCAGGTTCTTCCTCCACCAGTTATTTAGGCTGCCATGTATACCCTATCATGTGCTGAAAAATGGTGCTATACCCAAAACAAGAACAAGCAGTCTTGTCCACTGGATCTCTCCTGAGAAATAAATCCCGATTCCTGATTCATCACTTAGAAACTATTCATAACCCCACCCTTAACGTATACACATTTAACTAACATTACAAGGGGAGTTAGTCTGTGCAGTCAGCAATGGACTCCTGGATCAATCCTTACCCCATCTGTCCCCTCTGATGGAATGATAAATTGGAAACCGTGTGGATCCCCACTCAACGGAGTTGTTGTGGCTTTGATATTAAGGCAGTGGACATATAACCAGATAGTTGCAGGTTCAGTTCCCACCATCTAATCAGTATGAACTGACTACCAAATTCCTCAAGATTTTATTTCAAGGTCCTATATTCTCTGCTCTTTATAAAATTAAATTTTCGAAGTTTTAGAAGGAAAGCAAATTGGGAAATTTTTTAATTAAAAAACTAAAAATACCAAAATACAAATTTAAAATAATTTGTGAGTAATGGCCATGAATATATAAAATACTTTAAATATATGGTATAACACATTAACAACGTATGTTTCAGGCACTTTAACAGGACATTACTACCAACTACCCTGTTTAACCAGTGAGCTAAAAACAGCACCTCAATAATCTTGAAATTACACATTCACATTTACAAAGTTCCATAACAAAATACTAGTACACAAAAGCAGTAGTCCAATGAAAGCTATATCTAAAAACGGCAAGAGGTACTGGCATCTAAGTGATTACTCTAAACCTTGAATTATGTGACTCAGTGACAAATACTCTAAAAGAAAAACAGTTCATTCCAATATTTTTTTTAACCAAAACAAAAGCAAAAGTGTACAACATAAATGGCGTAAGTGTATGACAAATGGCAAAAATGTACAATATAAATAGCAAAAGTGTACAACATGTATGGCATTGTATGGACCTATTTTGTGGCATACAAGATGTACCACTACTGTCAATAATAATAATACTAATAATTTTAAAAAATTTACTTTAAATATGGTAGCTCAATTAGTTACATAACAGAACCAGTCTACCTTAAATAATCCACTTTAAGGCCCTCTTCAACCAGTAGGCCATTATGCTAATCCACTTTAAGGCCCTCTTCAACCATCAGGCCCTTATGCAATAAGCTACTTTATGCCCACATAGGGTCTGCTGGTCTGTACAACTGATTGTACCACTTGAAAATAGATTTAGCACCAATCTTATAAAATTTGCTGATCAGGCAAACTGCTAACTTAGTTACATCTCTTGGTTAGGGATTATGTGATAGTCACTGAAAACTTTAAAAATGCGCAATTTTAAATAGTAGTTTATATCATAGACAAAGTATGAAATATATTTACAAGTAAAAGTTTGTTGGGGGTTTTTTTCACTCTAGGGCAAACACTGCAAACTTTTCAGACTGAGACTCTCCATGGCAACAGAAAACTGCACATTTTTTATGCACCAGTACCAATACATTCTATCACTTCTCAAGTACACAACAGAAACGTTTAGATCTATCATTTAAGTAAGTTTCCATATACTATATGATATAAATGGTGTTTTGTTCAAACAAATGAGAAAAGTATAAGAAAGAAAAAGGAAAAAAAACATGAGTAATGACTTTCAGTAACAATCATAGGTACAAGGATATAATCGGATTAATACTCTGTGTAAATCTCTTGGAGAAACATGAATGTCGGTTTGAAAGAGACTATAAGAATGTAAATACAACTCGAACTGATACCAATCTCGTCTTGTACTATTATTCTTACTTATGACACAGACAGAAATATAAAGAACACATCTTTTAGAAATGACAGTCACTATAACACAAACATGTAGTGCATGCAAGAAAATACAAAAATGTTATTAAAAAAAAGCAAACAACCGAAGCATTTCAAAAAGGTTTCATGGACATACAAAAATACTTGCAGAAATCTTGTTCAAGCTTTATATGCATGTATAACTGAGCAATATAATATTAAATATATTTAAATATAGGAAATATGACCCAATACTCCATATAAAAAGTTATACCAATTTTTACATCTAAAAGTAAACAGGATGATTTATCCTAAATAAAATATTATAACTGGATTTCAACATGTGGGTATTTAGCTTTGTAAGGGGTGAAATAAATACTAATTTGGGCAGGAACTCCAAATAGATAATCAATCAACCACTGAAATAAGACATCTTCAAAAAAAACAAAAAACAAAGGGAACAAAAAAAAAACTCCACCATTTCAAACTTGTTTGGGACAAGGAATTTTGTTCTAGTGGACAAATTTGCCATACATTTGAAACAATCTGGCCGATCCATTATTGTAATTTACAATCCCCTCAAAATCTTACTAAAAACCAGTCTAACCATTCAAAATGCAGAATGTGTAGTCCAATTTACAATTCTAGTGAATCAGTTATAACTTGCAATATTTAGTAAGTTTTACAATGGGGGACCAAGGTAATTCTTTTAATAATGGGTACCTCTCTTGTTGAACTATCTTATTCCTTTATATTTATGCAAGCAGCTCTGATTCAATCATCACTGTAACCTAACATAATGTACAAATATTTGCCACCACCACTCGTTATTTATCACAAAAAAATTTATTACAATCAATTTTCCAAGACGTCACACTATCATTTTATTCTCTGATTTTAGGCAAAAGATTTAAGAAATGTCACAAGCTTCTTGAATGAAATTATCTCAACCAATGTACCTAATGCCCTTGGAGAGACCGCATTCTTGTTATCTTTTGAAGTAGCCAGCTCAAAAGTAAAAGTACATGGCTAAGTCAATGCAACAATATAACAAACAATGTCACAAAATCGTGAAGGCTTAGCTGGAAAAATATACGCCTATTTAGTTGGTGGTTAGTGTGAAGGATAAAGTAGACTGGAAATCATTTATCTTCAAAAATATTAATTTTTAAGGTTTTGTATCATGCATTTTCTTTGGTGCCTATAATTGTGCGGTTGTGAAAGAGTTCTTATTCTTTCCACAGAATGATTAATTTTTATTATGCCTAAAATTTGCGGTTTGGACATAGAATCAATTAAATCTTTACTCCAACAATAAATTCACAGTATTCAATCATTTAACTTTATTCAATAGGGCTCAACAAATTCTTCATTAGGATCATGCCATGTGGCAAAAGCCACTGTAACTCAGTTGGCAAAGCATTAGATTCTTAACCCAAGGGTGGCAAATTTGATATCTAACAGGGTTAACTCAGGTCAACTGCCACAGAGGGTGCTTGGGAAAGGCATTTAAAAATTTCTTTGACATGATCTAACCATGATATAATAAAACTGCTATTACATCCAACAAAACCATACCTTCATGCCCTGTGGTACTGTTCTCTCTATATCTTGTTTGTATATATGATGCTTACCAAGTGTGCGATGCAATAATTTTGATTATTTCAACAAAATTACGAATCACAAAAGACAAAACAGATCAGCTATTATCTACAGCTAAACAAATACAAAACTAGTTTAAACATTCATCATTATGGACAAAATATAGGACAATATCTTTAAACAGTCAACACACAAATATGTAATAATAAAATAATCCCAAAATTCAAAATAATAGATTTTTCTCTGCTTTCTATTCCAAAAATATAATTGACAAACTATATTATTCATTTTAGCAAAATAATCATCATCATGAAAATATTAGGACTGGCCATGATCTTCAGCTGCGTTAAAAGAACAGCTGGCTCCGCCTAGCAAGAAATACTACATGTCAATCTTGTCATGTTTGAAAGAGTCAAATTTAAATAAAACAACAAACACGCACAATGGAACTTTGCATGCCTAAACTGTGCAGCATCAAATTAAAGATTTTTAGTTCTGAGGAGTTCTTAGTTCACCCAGGTTCTCTGTTTTCACCTCTAAAAGGGATGTATCATTTGTTCTCTCACACACCATTATGTACTTGCTTATAAATCAAGTCTAACTGCAAAAAACTGCACAGACCTATATCTATGACTGCAAAATGAGCTGACAGATCTGAGTGGATGCAGTGTTGTAATGAGTAATCAGTAGACCAAACAACACCAACCCCTGATCTGCTGGAACATTATGCAAGATCAGATCAGGGTCCATTCTTTTTGCAGTTGAGGATATAGATTACAAGTAACATTCCAACAACACACCAAAAATCAGTTATGATAAAGATGATTTCATTGTGTCTGTATTTTTTTCCATATTAGTATTTTTTACCCTGCATAACTTGAAACTTTATTAAGGTCATCTGGTGGTCAAATGTTCAAAGTTTCATTTTTATGGGGTTCTTTTTTATGTAAAACTGGGGCCCAAATTCCCAGAAGCAGCATTTTTATTGGGGGAGGTATAAGTAAATTTGGAGGGGATAGGGCAACATTTCTTGCTATGCCACTGCTTTTGGGGCTAAATATTTCTCTTAGTCTTCAGATTTTAGAGGATTTGGTAACGAATAAAAATTTTATAAAGAATAAAAATCTTCAGGCAGATGAATAGGCTTCAGGAGGATTTTGGTTTACAGAGGTTCTGGTCTTGAGAGATCTCAAGGAATTTTTATTTGGTCTGAACAGGCACTCTGTCTGCAGTTGGACACTACTTTTGCACACACACGAACAGTTTATTAATCAAAGAGTCCTGTACTATGTACAGTTCTACAATTCATGATTACTCTACTATGCCATGGATGGTGTTATAAAAAAGAAGTACTTTATCACTGACAACGTAATAATTAGGATTAATGCACCATGGATAGTGTTACTGTACCATGAATTGTTTTAAATAGGGTGTGCTGTACCACAGACACCATTATAACCAGGGATTACTGTACCAATAAGAGTTAACTAGGTATTACTGTACCGTGGATAGTGTTATAACTATGGATTACTGTACTGTTGATATTGTTACTGTACCAGGAACTGTGTAGTACTTTGGGAGTACTGTACATTGGACAGCAATATAGTTCAGGAGTACTGTACTATAGAAAATGTTGTAATCAGGGATAACTGTACCACGGATAGTGTTATAATGAGTATTGTAAATATACAATACATGACTGACTTTTATTTAACACAGCAAAACACCTAATAAACCATTGCAATGCAAAGCAAGAAGTTTTCATAAAAGTCTGATTTCCCACGATAAAATAAAGAGTAAATAAAAGCATCACAAACATAATGAGAAATTTTTTGTATATCTGACCACTTAATTTGGATATATAACCTTCCAGGATTATATCATTAACAATCTGATTAGCATTCTCTGTTGATAATTAAGTAAAGTGTAGTGTGAGAGTAATTTAAAGAAAACCGAGTAAATAGGCTTTACAAACAATATTAATTTATATATGCTCAATCAAGTATAAACATTCATTGTTTCATCATCTTGAGTGCCATTAATCACACAAGAAGTGGACCAAGTGAGCCAAATGTTGTTCACCAGTTCAATGACATGGCAGATTAAGAATGCAAAAGCATACTACTGAAACTGAAGATGGATAAGAAAAGGTTGAAGCATATTGAAGCTACCATGTGTCAATCAACGTCCTTTACCTTCTTTCCAACACACACACACACACACGTGTGTGTGTGTGTGTGTGTATGTATATAATATCACTTCTTATTATAAAAAGGACAAGTCATTTACAAAACCAGCATTGTTCCTTGGATTTTTAACTGCCTCTGGGAACTAGGTTTTAATTTATAACTTAGAAACTGTTCACAGCACCACCCTTCATGAATTTACACTTACTACTATCACAAGGTCTATCCTTACATCCCTGTGGCCTTGCCCATGGAGTCAAAACTTGTATTTATGATCAGAAGGTAGCAGGTTCAATTCCCACTATCTGATCAGTATGGATCCTCATTATGTTACTGATTTTGCTCATAATCACACTCATCTTTGATACAAACTATCGCATAAAAATCTCCTCAGAAATATGGTCTCTAGAGTGTGCACATTCTCAGCCAACATGATGATAGTGTGCCTCATGAATATGCACAGATGTTGTTCATGATCTAATTTGTCTCATATTTTGACGATACAAGCTTAAATTCCAGGTCTGATCAAAATCCGATCTGAATTATAATTTCATGAGTTCACATGATTGACCAATCAGATAAAAGATCACCTCATTAATAAAGTGGATGTTACTCATAACTGAACTCATCTGAGATCTTGTTAATACAAGCTTAAATACAAAATCGGATGAAAAATATTGCCTTAGCCAATCAAATGCAAGATCACCCCATTAATATGCATGGATATTAGTCATAATTAAATTATTCTGGGGGATTAATGCTACAAGCTTACACACCAAATCTGATCAAATTATTATCAGAAACAAACAAGCATACACACCAAATCTGATCAAATTATTATCAGAAACAAAGCCTCAACTGTGTTCACAAGTATGTGTTGACAGATGATGCACAAGGGGCCACGGCTTTTGGACAGGGAAGCTGAACTTAGTCCTTAAAACTTCTAAGGCCTTTTTTAACCCTATTTTGGGCAAAAATGAGAAAATAAATATTTTCAATAAATAATAGTTTTCTGGACTGGGTGGGTGAGGACCTGTTAAGGTTTTAAAAGAAGGTCCATTCATTAATCAAACGAGTCTGTTCACTAGTCAATTTTCCATAAATGTCACCTTCACTGAACAGAAAACTAAACATTTTTATTTGTACCCATCACCCCGAGTCTACTAGAATGCTAGCTGTGGACTACCATATTATGATCACAGGTAATCCAGACCAGAAATCAAGAAACACTCAATAATTATTCAAATCATAGCCAGAAAAAACACTCACAAGACAATAATTATACATGACCCACAACACAAAAAAGGCTCTAAAAGTTTGGTTTTAAACTGACATTTTTATGGTCTACCACATTCAAGTTAGAATTCCTGGCTAATTTACAGAAGCCCTGTCAATTGTGATCTAATTTGTTAAACACTGTCAGACCCTATTGATAAGAAGCTGTTTGAAAAATTATCACATCCTTTGGCTCTGCCTTACCTAAAAGTGATAATACTGACAAACATCAATTACAACAGAAAAACTGGCAATAAATCACTGGACTAGATTTCTTGGTTTAAGCTAAACTGTGCAATATTGCACAATAACAGCATGAAAGTTAAATAAAATCCAGATTTTTACATTTCATCCATAAAATTGTCTAAACTCTTCATCAAGACTAGTACTTTCGATTGTTGTTTTTGATACTCAAAAAATAGTGTCCTTATTTCTACTATTGTTCATCATTATAAAATGTAGGCATAAACAGAAAGTTAAAAAGTGAAAACAAAATTAAGCACTATCTATAATATACAGTCTGAACAGGACTCAGAATTCTAAATTGATCTGGAAAATTCTCATGCCCCATTAGTTGACAACTGTAATTAGGGTTGGTCTTGGTCCACTAGCCATATCTGATGACATCTGCTACAATAGAAAAATCAAAGTATTGAAAGTACTCTTAGATTAGAGAGCTTAGTCATACTAATTTACAAGTAAGATTGAATGTAAGAACACTGCTTAATATGTAATGATAATTATGGCCAATTTCAATAATGTCAACAGATTACTATAAATAATCCTTTTATTAATAGTATAAAGTTTTCTTTTCTTTATATGTCACTACAGAATTTCTGTAATATTCTTTGAATTATTATTGTACATTTTCTTTTCTTTACATGTCAATAGAGAAAATATATTAACATTTAAACATTTGATGACTTGCTGTGGTGATGTCCTTTTAAAAGGATTTTTGATTATGTTTCAGGTATTACCAAGAGTGGAATGATATCCATGGGAGATATCTACCACAAGTTCAATCATTGACCTAAAGATCAGTTATGTCCCTTCACATAATACTGGCCTTAAAGGACAGTGGACCTATTTCTTTTTTGTTATTAATTTTAGTATAATCATACAGTTTGTTACTATTATTAGTGATATAAATTATATAATAATAAGCCATAGTCATGGAGGGATTGACCAAGAATAAAAGAGAGGAAATATTCCACATTTCAAATAAAAATGTTGTAATTACATACTGGAATATATCCTAAAGAAGATGGTGAGCTTCATATGTGGCCAGCCACAGTTCCCCTGAGCTCTTAAGAGACCTGAAAATACAAATTTAATAATAATAATAATAATAATAATCATAATAATAATTTTTTTAATCATTAAATCACAGATCGCAATTTGCCTAAATACAATGCAAAAACTATTCCAAGACAAAACACCTTACAGCACAATTATATTTCAGTTCACATTTTATCAGGTGTGAAACTGCCATAGGGATTCTCCATAAGCAGTAGGATGTAACTCTTACTCAAGTTTGGGAGTGGCCATTAGATTTCATTCGTAAACAAGGACCTCCAACAAAAAGTTATTCTTACTATATTAATTGAAAAATATGTCCAAGTTCCTGCAGACTTTACAAAAATAAATTCCATGACTTTTCCAAACTTTTTCCTGGGCCATTTCACAAAACTCATGGACCAAAATATCTTGCATTATCGATCGTAATTGTGTTGTGTTCCAAACAAGTGTTTTTCTATTGGAGCTCTGCGCCATATGAAATTAGCAGTTATCAATTTTTTAACTCAGTTGTCCAATGTTACGTAACTTTTCCAGAACTCTGCAAGATTTTGAGAAATTCCACGACTTTTCAAGGCCCCTGAAATCTATTTTTTTAAATTCCAAAATTTCCCAGGATTCCATGACCTGCGGGAACCCTGATATGTTGATAACTATGGCTTTGCACTACTGCACAACAAAAACAGGAAACTGCATGTTTGTTATGAGCAGCAAACCTTCAACCCTTAAAACTTGAATAGTTCTGTTCCTAAGTCAAGCGGACAGTGTGTGTGTGTGTATGTAATTGGAATTTTTAATGTAGCTTCAACATTTTTTCAGTCATATCGCTACAATGTTTGTAGTGTGACAGTTTATAGTGATGTCTAGCACTGGGGCATTATGTCAGAGACATGTAGCATGATGTCCCACCCAGTCACATTATCCTGACACCAGGCTGACAGCATATCAAGGCAGCTGTTAGTACCATTTTTATAAGTCTTTGGTATGACTCAGCTGGGATTTGAACTTACGACTGTAAGGATGAAAGACAATAAAATGCCCGATATATAAATCAACACTGACCTGTGTAAATCAAAGTAATCTGAAGGTGAATATATTTAGAGCTACATTTAACAGAAAAAGGATCGAGTCAGATTTGAAACATATTGGTGGTTGTTGTTGTTGTTGTAGGGTTTAACGCCATTTTTCAGCACAAGATAGGCTATACATGACGGCCAGTATTAATGGTGGAGGAAGAACCCGGAAAAACTCCGGAAAGAACCACCGACCCACGAGAAGCTACTGGCAAGCCTTCTCACATACCCACATTGGCTGAATCCGAGACTCGAACCCACACAGACAGAGGTGAGATGGCAGTGATCCGTAACGGAGAGCGCTTTAGACCACTCGGCCACTCTTGGCCCCAAACATATTGGTAAAGCAACATAATAACTTCAAAACACAAGAATGATGTAATTATCTTTTTCTTTTTTGTAAATAAAGAAGCACCCAATTCATGCAACACCTGTTCACTGTGGGATAAATTTTGATCATTTGCAATTATTTCTTTTGTTCAAAGGGTTGATTGCATAACCTTTAGTGGTGTACTGTTTGCCCTGGAGTGAAATTTTTTTATAAAATCGACTGAATACAAACACAAAGAAGAATTATTTAGCTTCACTGTTGACAGTTCAGTACAAAATAAATTAACAACGATCAGCTTTTTTAAGAGCTGGCATCTTAATGATATCCCATTAACAGATCTGCAAATGAACATTCACAAACGGAAATATTTTAACAATTGTATTTATTTAAAGAATGACAATCTTGTTTCTTCAAAACAAATACATCTAAACATATTCCCAAATAAAACTGTACAGTGCCAAAGAAACTCTCTAGCAATTCAAAAATCAGTCAGTGGAAGGGTAGATGGCTCTTACTGAGGTTTTCCCAAAGGCTGTGTATACAGTCTACTGTAGATGCTAGTGTTTGTTAAAAAGAGGCTTGAAAAACATTTCAGACATTAACTGCACATAAATATTATTTATTATATATGTTCATGTGCTGCTGTGATAATAAAGATTGTTCTGACATAAAATGTGTTTGTTAATTATTAATTTCCTGTCATTTCTGAAAATATTATATTCCAGACAGATCAAAATGGTATATTACTTGTCTACATAAAAAAAAAATTCAAATAGCTTTTTTTATCATTGCAAGTACATAAAACTATGGGTGTTTGGCACAAACTTGTGTATTCAGATTTCTAACCTGTAAAAATTGTCTTTGAACACTTTCTCTATACATCTTAACCATAAAGAGTAAAGATGCTGATGCTGCTTTTATTCATTGTGTCGTTGTAATATATTTATGTTAATTATTATCCAGATAATAAAAGAAATCATCAGTTAAAATCTAATTTGTCCATCCTGTTACATGAGTCACAAGTCAATGACAACAATGCTCTGACAAGCAATATTTGGAAAGGAAAAATGACAGCTATCTTCCAATTGTTATTTTATAGAAGATGGGATACTAGACCATTGATCCATAACACATTTGACGTGAAAATGAAGCATTTAAAATTTTGGGTATTTGCCCCACAGGATTGGCTGAAGAGTATATTGTTAGTCAGGTTCTTCCTCCACCAGTTATACTGGCCACCATTCACAGCCTATCTTGCACTGAGAAATATTGTTAAACCCCATAACAACAACAAAGAACAACAACAAAAATCAGGAGAAATTGGTGAAGAGGTTGTTAAATTCAGGAGCCATACTATGGTCATGTTAATTAGAGGCATCTTTAAGTGGGGGCTTCCCTCCATCTTTTTCCCTGGAAATGAAAGTGTCAATAGATGGTTGGATACAGAAACAAACAAAACATTTAAGAATTATTAATAACATAAGGTACATTCAGATAACTAGTTTCACAGAAGTATTTGGAGTTAGGCCCCAGAAAGGTTGGTTGGTTGGTTGGTTGTTATGGGTTTTGGACATTTTTCAGCACATGATAGGCTATACATGGCGGTCAGTATATTTGGTAGAGGAAGAACCTGGGGAAAGCCCAAGAAAATTCACCAACCCATGGAAAGCTATTGGCAGGCTTTCTCACATACCCATGTTGCCCAACCCCCGAGACTCAAAACCCCTGCAGACAGAAGGTAGAAATCAAGTGATCAGTAAAAGTGCCTTAAACCAGTCAGCCACCCTGCAGAAAGGAAAGTGAGGCAGAGACTAAAGAATGGTAGGATGGAAAAAATTGCTATCTCCACTGCCTGCTTCACTAACCTGGTAACATTGCTAAAGACAGAATGCCTTGCAGAAATTTAGTCAGGTTTACAGATAATTACACAGTTGAAGATTTATTTACAAAATGCCAACAAGAAACTAGCTGGAGTTTCAGTCTACCTTGCTTGCAATCCTTTAATCAACACTAAACATTCATGGAAACAATCAAAGTTCACTCGCAAAGATGATTTTTAAATGATCAGGTAGGAAATACCCAATAATTATGTTGCAACATGTACTCAGGAAAGGTGAGTTGTCTTTATTTTTACTTTGCTCAGGTAATTTTTGAAATAAAACTATAATCCGTTGTACATTCATAGGGATACCCATTGTAAGTGGAGAAAACCAGTCCTTTTAGGTAGATATTAAGTGTTCCACAATAGACAGCCCCAGTCACGAAAATTCTTGAGCATAAAAATTTAACTCATTCTCAAATTTCAACTCTTGTGATCTTCTATAACTTCTCTCCAAACAAGATTTGCATTACCAAAATGTTGGTATCTTATCTACGATATTCTTACATACATGGCAAGTTTTCAATGATACTGAGAAATTTAAGTGTAAATTTATTTTTTTTTGGCATTCTGAGTCAAGTTCAATTATTGTACCTAGACTGTTTTGTGACAGCATAGCCTGGTATCTCAGCCCAAGTCCATTCATTTAAATATCAATCTCACAATACCCCAACACGACATATCTGACCTACAAAACATTTTAACAAAAAAATTCAATATTAACTACACTGCCAACGTAGCTGACACAACCAGAAGGACAACTTTACCCTTGCATGTGTCACCCTAGAAACTATACAAAATTACCACAAGTAATACAAGTGTATTACATAGCTGCCAACCCCAGAGTAAAAAAAATACTGACTGCTTGCGACAAAAATACTGATTTTCAGGATCAATTACTTATTTATAAAACTTTAATGCATATGTAACTATTCACAACATCTATAACCATCAGTAAAGTAACTTATTTAATTATTTTGTGTCAAAGATGCATGTGCTGCACTCTTGCACCTTCTGAATGGGCACCCTGTTCCATTCGGGTACATATTCAGAAGGTGCAAGAATGAAATGCACACTCAGACACAGGCTGTTTATAGGAGCTTTATTCCACATCTTGTTTTTCATCCATTATCAATTCCAATGTACCATCTTTCATTGATGATCTGAATTCTGTGCGATTTTTCTACTGAACTGTTTTCCTTCTAGTACATGAGCAATAATTTGTGATTTTACTGTGTGGAAAAAGTGTGCAAAATAAATCTCCAGCAGCACTAGTAACTGAGGAAGGTTCATTTCTAAAAGAAATCGAGTAAACTGAACTTCAATCGAACTACATCAAGGTTCTCTCTGGCATTTATAAATGTCGTAAGTTCAGGTTGAGTGTTGATGATGAAGCAGCAAGCTGATGTTTATTAGCTTTTTATCTTGTTTTATGTCATTGGCACCTCCATGCCCAAGAGCAAAATTACAAATACACAATCTGCAAAATGCAAGGTTTTCTCCTTTACTAGATAGTTTCACAAATCTAAACAGGATGGCACAGTTGTCCTTCCAGTTCTATTTTCTTTTCTTTGCTGGAGAAAATTCTGAATCTTCTGCTTTCCTTTTCAACATGATTAGAAGTTGAATATTATGAAGATGAGATACAGTGAAAGCGGCAACTGTTTGTACAATACAATATGGTGGTTAAAGACTGGCATGGTAGCCTTGATTTCGAATGAGCCAATCATATTTTAGAATTCATATTCCTATATCCATGTGATACATTTACTCTCAGAATGGAACCGTATGCCAATTATAAACAGAAAATTGCAAGGAAATTTTTAATTTAATTTTTTTAGTAGAAAAAGGATTTTTAACAAGCAAAACATACAGCTGTATTTCGGGTCAAAAATACAGGGCAAATATGGAAAAAACTGAACACTTGGCAGCTATGGTATTACCACTGTATCGGGCAAGCTACTAATTTACAGTGGTCTCCCAAAAAAGGCCCGTCTTGCAATGCAGAAATGGTCATGGGTCCAATTAAGTTGGTTTTCTCATTCAGCCCACCATGCCACCATGACAGAAGCTGACAGTGATCCTCGCCCGTCCCATCCATCCATACAGGAGATCATCCTTAATGTGAAAGTTTTTGTCTGTGGTCAGTTTCTCTGATACAGCTGACAATATAGTCATGTTACTTCCTATGTGGATATAATTTGATCTAAACAATACCAATTTAAGAAAAGCTCTTGGGTGGGATCAACATCCAGACCATGTCCAGCTTCTTGTTGTGGCTAATTAATATATTTATTTTTAGGTTTTTTTTCCCTGGTGTGTCCTTTGGATTGTCAGTTATCTCTAATTTCCTCAGCATGATACAACCAATAATGTGCTTATGTGCCATAAAAAAAAAAAACAAGAAAAAACCTCAATGGAAACCAACAAAAGTCCTTGGCCAATTATAATATGGTTCTTCCCAATTTTGAGGGAGGTTTGCATTTTTTTATGACAAAGATTTGTTTGAACAGACCTCAACAGAGAGTGGCCCCACTTATAATGCATATCAGTTTTTCTGCCCCCATCAACAGCATTATAAAGAGGGAGGCAATGAACTTACCTGACAATACAATGCACTTACTTGATAATACGATGAACTTACTAGACAATATAATGCACTTACTTGACAATATAATGCACTTACTTGACAATATAATGCACTTACTTGACAATACAATGCACTTACTTGACAATATGATGAACTTACTAGACAATACAATGTATTTACTTGACAATACAACGTACTTACTTGACAAATTTTTACTTGACAATATGATGAACGAACTTGACAATACAATGTATTTACTTCACAATAAATGCACTTACTTGACAATATGATGAACTTACTAGACAATACGATGTATTTACCTGACAATACAATGTACTTACTTGACAATACAATGCACTTACTTGACAATAAGATGAACGTACTTGACAATAAAATGTTTTTGCTTGACAATACAATGTACTTACTTGACAATATCTACGAAAGCTCTTCCCAGAGGTTTCACACAATATGTGACTCCATGCTTCTCACAGAGTGACTTGACCAGAGGGGCTATCTTGTACAAGTTGTGACGGGGCATGGTAGGAAACAAGCTAAAATAGGAATGTTGAAGATATGAAATAAGAATGAGATTTTACTAGACTGGCTTTCATGTACAACTTCTAACAGGGCAAAGTGGGAAACAGGTTCAAATGAGATAAGTTTAAGACTTTAAATAAGTACAAGATTTGACCAGATTTATTATCCTGTACAAGTTGTGACCAGATATGGTTGGAAATAATGAATCAATAAAAAGTACAAGACCAAGTATAATAGGGTACAAATGTTTGGCAAGCAGTGTAACATTATGCATGTTTAACTGCATACAGCAAGTTAGGTAAAATCTATGGTAAAAAGAAACCCCAGGCCAATCAGCTGGGATAAACATAAAACCCCAGGCCAGTAAGCTGAATAAATATATACCCCCAGGCCAATAAGCTGGGATAAATATAAACCTCCAGGTCAATCAGCTGGGATAAATATAAACCTCCAGGTCAATAAGCTGAGATAAATATAAACCTCCAGGTAAATCAGCTGGGATAAATATAAACCTCCAGGTCAATAAGCTGGGATAAATATAAATCTCCAGGTCAATAAGCTGGGATAAATATAAACCTCCAGGTAAATAAGCTGGGATAAATTTAAACCTCCAGGTCAATAAGCTGGGATAAATATAAACCTCCAGGTCAATAAGCTGGGATAAATATAAACCCCCAGGCCAATAGCTGTGATAAATACAAACTCCTAGGCCAATCAGCTGTGATAAATATAAACCCCAAAGTCAATCCGATGTGATAAATATAAACCTCCAAGACAGTCAACTGTAATAAATAGAAACCTGGACAGCAAAGGATGTGATAAATTGATATCCCAGATCAATATGCCATGATTAATAGAAATCCCTAATCCAATAAAAGACCACAAAAAATTCATGTTCTCTGTAAAACAAACTGTATCACATATAAATCAGGAACAATAAGCAAGTGTTTCTATGGAACCCTGGGTCTTACCTACCAGACACAAATTCTTTGCATATCAGATTATACACTTAAGGCCTTTAGTGATATGATCCTAAAGTTTCAACTGATCACAACAATTAATGCTAAAGATATGTGACTTTCTGAAACTTAAACACAAAACTTTAATATCAGTGACAATGCTGCCACCACTACCAGAGGAAAGGCGACTACTATATTTCACCATACCATATTTACCATATACAGTCTGACCCCGCTATAGTACACTCCGTTATAACACAAATTCGGATATAACACGGTTGTGATGTGGCTCCCAAAATTTCATATACATGCATTTTTCTCGTACACTAAAAAAATTTCTTTTCTTAAAAGTACGAAAAAACAAAAGGTTTATTAACATTTTTGGGAAGAGATCACGTGTGAATAATACAAGATGATCCTGACATGGCTCCTGAAATTTTATATGTACTTTTCTCACACACAAAAAAGCTTTTTCTTCTTAAAAGTATGAAAAATAATGTGTAAAAATGTTTATTCAGGGATCGTGCAGGACTTCGCTAATGTTGTAAATTGCGATTGTGTTTCCTTATTGGCAGCAAAATATACCATCTGGTGATTGTTTTTTTACTGGCGACATTGTTGGCTGTTTAAACTTGTATATACAACCATTGATTTGGAGTGGAGAACTTCAGAGGCCCATAGAAAGAAAACTGCAAACTTTATATAAAATGCACTGAAATTGATCTGTTGTTACAAAATTCTTTGTCCATATTGACAAACCATCTTAACAGTGCACTGTATATCATAATCCACTTATGTTCACATCTAGGATGAGTACTGTTTTGTGAGATATCCGATTTTTTTTGTGCAACATTTCTGGCAGCGGAGATCAACTGGACGAGGCATTATTTCATAATCTATCTTTTGTCGGATTATTGGCCGCTCACTAGTAATAAATATATTTAGATAGACTGACATTTGTATGTGGATGGTAAGTAAAATTCCTCTTCTTTTCACTCAGAATGAAATCCTTCAAAACACTCACATTTTCTGTAGTAATCCCTGTCATCAGACCAGAACACCTGCATCTCTATCGTACGTTTACCCTTTCTTAAATTTCTGACGCATGTGTGGAAGCCATCATCACTCAGCTACCACAAATGTAACAAAAAAAACCCGAAAAAAACATTTTAAAAAAACAAGATCTTACTTGTTGGTCTATTCAATAGGCAGGGAGGAACAATAACTATAATCGACCAAACAATGGCCAATTCCTATTTTAAAAATGTACCCAGATGAAATAGTTTGCTGAAATTTCAAAGAAAAAAGATTACCTTTGAAGCACTGACTGTTATGAAAATATACTAAGCAAATGGAAAAAAAGCAGTCTCAATCATGCAGTACAATTATTTGATGTTGCCGCCACAATAAGAAATGGGCATTTGTTTGGTTCTCCAAAGCAGTCCTTTAGCAGTGACTTCAATAACGCATGCACCTTTCATCAAAGAAAGCCGACTACAATCTTCAATAAACACAAAGAACCTTTCTTCAAAGGAAGTTAGTACCAAACTTAAATGAAAGCAATGGAATCAGATGGATTGTTTCATTTTCCAACGTGACCAGAACACGTTTACTGTGCCATGAAAAGTTTCCTTTCTGCAGGAAAAAAGTTTATGCTTACGAACACTACCAACAGCAGCTTAAAATGCAAACTAACTTTTACCGACATGGGACATACTGAAAAGTAAATGTGCTTCATCATTCGTTAAGTGACTGTGCTATTTTTTCCACTGAATTCAGACCTATATGACCTGTGACAAAATTAATGAACACTTTAAATGTGTGTGTGTGCGCATATTTTCGATGGAATTACTTGATTTGTGGATTCAATGTATATGATGAGAATCGCGGGTGAGTACATGGTGTTGATACTCTATTCATGCTATATATTAGGCATGTATATATAAACAGTGTATACGTATATGTACCAATGTGTGTCTCTCTGAATAAAGTAAAATATATATGCCTTCTGTTTTCACTACAGGTGTATTTCTCATTTAATATGCATCAATTTAAGATGGTAACTGCCAATGAAGCACGTGTTTTTGCACCCGCATTTATTACCTACCCCTCCCCCAACCATCCCGCAATTTTTGGGGGGATACATGCATCATTTTCTTCAGCTAACTAACCTGGTTGCTTATAACATGGTTCGGTCTATAACACGGTCAGGTTCTATGGCTCTCAACTACCGTGCTATAGCAGGGTCACACTATATATTGGGACGCTATAAAATAACTATTCCAAGACTTAAGAATTTGCAACATCACCCTCCCCACTCCCGCCACTGCATGTTGCAATAACATAGATAAACAAAACACCTATTTGATAATAAAATGAAAGAAACTAAACTTATATTGTTATCATATATTCCTCTTGTTCATCATGCGCAATTAGAGAATGAAATATATCCACAAACTCGAAATGTTGTGAATGCATCCATATTACAGTGTGTATTGCTTATGTCAGATAATACAAGACATATTGTTCATTGACAAGAATGTAGAGAAATGAATCATGTTTGGTTGTACTCCAAGGTTTGAATATGTGTCAGACTGAAAACTGGATCCAACAAAAATTGGAAACGAGAGAAAGATGGAAATATCAACTGATTCCTTGAGGCACCTGCCATTCACACATTACATAGTGTAAGGTGCAAAATAACCAAGCTTGTATTATATCCAGGTTAACTATATGATAATATCTCACAAATAAATATTATTATTTGAATCACATCTTTTCGCTAGCACGGGTTACAAAAAGTATCATTAAAGCAAGTTATTGTTGTGTATAATATTTACTCTGCAAACATCAATGCCCACTTGTATCAAATACAATTACAGATAGCAAGCAAACAGAAGCCTGGGTGGTGAATCTCAGAAGACCTCGGAAGATGATTTGGGATTCTTTTAAGCATGGCAATATTTTTAATAATATCAAATTGGCCAAAATGAGAAAGCCAACTTTAGTTCCGTTTTACTGGTATTCACAGGAATTTTCAAAATAAATTGTGGAACAGTTTTTAAAGCGACACAATCCAGTCCTTCACACATTGAAACTGACTACCCAGCGTTTCGCAGAAAATTTGGAGGTGAAAATAAAAATAAAATCATTCGATCAATTTGTGAAGGCCAAAAGAGAAGATGATTTTGCTGACAATATGACAATTAACATGGATGAAACTCTGGTGTCCTTCGATTTCATTCCTGGACAGCTACACACTCATGGACAAGGGTAACATATGAATGGGCAGACTTGGGGGAGGGATTTTAACATAGCTTTAACAGGTTTTCAGTCATATGTCTGCACTGTGGCAGTTTACAGTGATGTCTAGCACTGGGGCATTCATGCTGCAGACATGTGGCATCATGTTCCACCTGGTCACTTTATCCTGACACCAGGCCAACCAGTCCTAACACTAATCTCTTAATGCTAACAGCAAGCAAGGCAGGTGCTAGTACCATTTTTATAAGTCTCTTTTTTTTTTACTTTGTGAGGGTTCAAACCCACGACCTACCACATCCGAGGCAGACACTCTTACCACTTATGCCACTGGAGCTGTCTGGGCAAATGGGTAAAGGAATATACCAAAGGAGAAGGGTAATATTAACTAGATGTACATACAGACATACAGATAAAAGTAAATACTGATGGACAAGGGTAACAATAAATGAATAAACATGGACAGATGGACAAAAGTACATACTGACAGGCATGGGTAACCTTAACTGAATGTAAGTTTGGACAGACATATAAAGTTACATACTGATAGAAAATGTAACATTATAATGCTACTACCATATTCAAGTCATAACAAAACACTTTGAAAATAGGGCCTTAAGGGAACTTGATTGCTCTGAATCACCACCTACCCAGAATGTATCTACATAAAGAATTTGCTGATATTGGTCAGAGGAAAAAACTATATAAACTGTGTCCCCTTGTAGATTGCTTACATTAAGACAAGTAATAAACTAAACATTCTTCCTGACATAAATCTTAGCTTTATTTACTTTTGAAGATTTTAACTGACCCGTTTGTTTTCATTATTAAATTCCTTTGTTGATGATCAGTGCCATTTAGCACCCTAAAATACTGGATGTCTCATTTTTGTTCCACTTCATTTTTCCCCATAACCAAGTTTGCTTATACTGCTGTTAATTTGTTCTGAATGGTTTCTCCGTACTTACTGGTGTTCAATCTGGAAATTCAGGTGACCTGTAAACCAGTCATTGAAGAAAGATTTCTGAACGTTACAAGTGGCATGAATTTGAAGCTGTAACCATGGTTTTGACTGGTCCTCTTCTACAGTCATTGGAATATGGTTAGACTGTGACACCCATGTAAACCAATGGCTCTCAAGACATCTGTAAGATAAGTAATTGAATTTGTTTGAGTCATAAAAACGTGTCCTCCAGATAAGAAAGAAAAAAAAATTGCTAAAAACATATAATATGAAAAAAAATTTAGCATCCTAAATCACTGCATTTTAAAAAAGATTATACTAGTTATGGGAAGGCAGCATTATTAATAACTTTGTATGTTGTTGTTGTTGTTGTTGTTACAGGGGTTAATGCCATTTTTCAGCACAAGATAGGCTATACATGGCGGCCATTATTAATGGTGGAGGAAGAACCTGGGAAAACCCCGGAAAGAACTGCCAACCACGAGAAGCTACCGGCAAGCTTTCTCACATACCCACATTGGCCGGGCCTGAGACTCAAACCCATGCAGACAGAGGTGAGATGGCAGTGATCCATAACAAACTTTGTATGCTTGATATCTGCCAATAATTATCTCAGAATTTGATTCCCTAAGCCTGATTTCCTCATGATAATGGCACTCTTGCCAACAGCCACCTATGACATCTGGTTGTTGTTGTTGTTGTTGTTGTTGTAGGGTTTAATGCCATTTTTCAGCACACGATAGGCTATACATGGCGGCCAGTATTAATGGTGGAGGAAGAACCCGGGTAACCCCGGAAAGAACCACTGACCCACGAGAAGCTACTGGCAAGCTTTCTCACATACCCACATTGGCCGAATCCTAGACTCGAACCCACGCAGACAGAGGTCTGTGACATCTGGAAGAAATTTATACCTCCAATGCAGCACAAGGACAAGGTTAAAACTGGAATGCAGTTGTAAAACAAGTACTGCTTTTCAAAAGAAAGCTGATATCAAGAAAATTTTAAAATCTGAAAAAATATACCTGCAAACATATCGCACGACAGAAAAATATAATCCGATAATTTCCATATGTAAATGCATGTAAACCAAACTTCATTTACCTATATTTAATGGCTTCTATATATTCCTGCTTGCAAGGTTCTATATCAAAATTAATTTATTTTTTTTTAATTAGTCCCAAAATCATAAAGAAAAAAGAATTTAAAAGAATTATACAAGTCCTTTAAGGGGCTGACACTCTACTGTCTGAGAAGACTTACCAGCAATTAAAGATAAAAACACTTCATCTTTTTAACTGCCAAGTGCTGAAACCATCTTTGATATTCTTGAGGGATATTCCTGAGCAGTAATATTTTCAAATTAGCCATTGTGGTGGCCATTGTTAACATCAGTACTATTTTCATTTAGGACAAACTAGACATTAGAGTACTTGCTGAAAACCAAATGCCAGTATGACCACCATTCTGAAGGAGAACCAATTACAACTTTCAAGATCTCTGTAGTAGTAGTCCTATTCTGATATAAAGACTGGCACCAACTGCATCTGGGACATGCAGATATCATAAAAGGTTTTTTGGTATATACACTATGTCAACATCACCATCCCTTCTGGAAGAGTAACAACCCGTCAGATACCATTAAGAAGTTTTTTCATTTAGGACCAACTAGATTTCATAATTAGTCTTCCTGTGAAAACCCCATGTTGTTGAAATGACTTGCCGTTTAGAAGTAACGACATTTTTAAGATGGCTGCCATTATCGCCATAATGGGCACCAGTTTCGTTTAGGAGGAACTAGACATGACAAGAAATCTTCTGGTCAAATTCCAATGTTGATTAAACTTTCCATCTAGGATAAATAGGTATAACAAGATTGTGAAGCTAGCCACTGTGATGGCTATTAATGGATGTCAGATCGGCACAACCCAACACCATATCGCATCTTCTGGTGAAAGACCTATGTTGGTACAACTTTTTGTTCAGGAGATTTAAGTATAACAAGATTTTCAAGATTGCTGAAATGGTAGACATACTAGATATCAGAATAACACTGTCTTCATTTAGGAGAAAGTAGACATCATAAGAAGTCTTTTAGTGAAAACCCCATCTTGACATGACTATCCATTCAGGAGGTGTAGCAATAACAGGACTTTCAATATGGCTGTTTTGATGGCCATATTTTTTATGTCTGAGAGGCACCTTTCTCAGTTAGGACCAACTTGACACCACAAGCCTGGTGAAAACCCCATCTGATACGACTTTCTAATCTGAAGGAGCAGCATTAAAAAAATTTCAAGATGACTGCTATGGCAGCCATATTGAAAGTCAGATTGGCACCCTTTTCATTCAGGACCAACAAGACATCATAAGAAGTCTTCTGGTGAAAACCCCATGCTGATGTGACCATCCATTCAGAAGTAGTAGAAACAACAAGATTTTCAAGAGGGCAACTGGTGGACATATCAGAAATCCAAGCCGCACCATCTTCATTTAGGACCAACTAGACATAATAGGAAAATTTTTGGTGAAAACCCCATGTCAATATGACTGCTGTTCATGGAGGTTATTAATACGAAAATTTCAAGATGGCTGCCATTACGCTCATACTGGATGTCAAATCGGCACCATTTTCATTCAACTAGATATCATAAGAAGTCCTAGTGAAAACCCCATGCTGACACATAAATCCATTCAAGAGGATT
Source organism: Megalonaias nervosa (assembly GCA_016617855.1). NCBI lineage: Eukaryota > Metazoa > Mollusca > Bivalvia > Unionida > Unionidae > Megalonaias > Megalonaias nervosa. Next base: position 51,875 of record JAECUM010003927.1, on the reverse strand, counting down.
AGCAAGAAGAAGATTTTCTGTACCTCCACTGTGGCCACCATATTTCATGTCCAAGTGGCACCATTTTCATTTTGTGAGTATTAATCACCTTTACATATTATTGGATATACATTGACCAACAAAATGGGAGGTAAGGGCCATTCCCAAGGACATACCAAGGTGGCTGACCCAGGCTGACCTGGGCATGTACTGAACCCATTACCTTTGCATTACAAGTCTGACACTCTCCCAACTGACCTAATGCGACTACCTTTGCACCATGCTGATACACCGTCTATTCAGGAGGAGTAGCAACATGGTTTTCAAGATGGCTGCCATAGTGGCCATTTTGGACCTGCACTATTTATAATTTGGACCAGCCTAGACATCATGAGGAGTCTTTTAGCGAAAACCTCATGTTGATATGACCATCCAATTAAGAAGAGTGGTTATAACAAGATTTTTAATATGGTCACTGTAGCAGCCATATCTGCTTTGCAAGCAACATCATTTTCATTTAGGACCAACTAGACACCAAGAGAAGTCTTGAACGAAAACCCCACATTCATATGACCATTCAATTAAGGAGTGACTATAATAAGATTTTCAAGATGGCCACTACAATCTGATTTGTGAGCAACATCATTATCATCTATGGCCATCTAGACCATGGGATGAATGTGTGTGTGTAAAGTTTCATGGCAATCATCCAGGTAGTTCAGCAGCAGTAGCTAACTGGTGGATGGATGGCAGACAACAGATTACAGGCTTTATAAGCTTTTCTAGTCTATATCCAATTGAGCCAAACATTATTCAAAGAACATGAAAACTTAATGAAGTCCTCTACAATATTTAAATCAAAATGTCTGCATCAAGTGATTTTGCATAATCAAACAAAGTTTGCACTGACAAAGTATCAATCTAAAACGTATAATCAAAAACCTCAAAAATAAACCAAAAAAGATTATGGTTTATGTCTCCTGAGACAAATAGTTACGTCATACTCAGTCACAGTCTTACGTCTTATTCCACAACTATCAGATGAATTCTCTTTTGACAATCTTCCTTATTACCTTCCTTGCAAAAATAATTTCAGAAACTCATTTTATCCAGAGTAAATATCAGATTGCTTGACAACTAAAACTAAAGTGATCAAACATTTTGTCATTTAAATAAAAACAAAGTCAGCTCATTGTTTCTTTTCAAATGCAATATTGCACATGAAAGATAATCCCCCAATAAAATAAAAACTGAAGAATCACTACTGTCATTAATTAGTTCATTAAAGGACACAAACACTACTGCTGGTAAAGTTCCTTTCTTCAACTTAATTACACTGGCTTATTGGATTAAAATCATACTGAGCCACTCTTGAGGATCTCGCTTGATTGAACACATTACAACAAAGCCACTTGAAACATTGATAATTAATAATACCAGATTTGTTTTGTTTGGCATGTTTTGATCTGTCAATAATTTGGTCACTTGGCCCAAAATGCAGTCATACAGTAATAGAACATGCACACAGCAAACAAAATGATATCATGTAGTAATATAACATATGCACTGAGAACAATTATCAATGACCACCGGTAGGTGTGCTACAGGATGCAATGTATACACGGAAAGGGTTAGAATCAGGCAATGATATACCTGACCAAGGGCATGAATGACTCGATAAAGGTAGATACGGTGATTAAAGCATAAAAATATGGATTTGCCTGAATTTTTAAAGAAGGGAAGCACTTGTCCTAGACTAGCAACTTGAAAAAATGTACTTGCCAAACATCACAAATGAACAGTTTAGAAAGTCAGGCTATAGAATTAGATCAGCCCAAAAAAAGGGGGGGGGGGGGCAAAAGCATTTAACACAAACTGGCTACATGGTGCAGATTAAAAGTGAAGTTACACAACATGAAGAGATAAAGAATTGCAAATTAATTTTAGGAAGATAAACCATTCCAAATAAATGCAAACATGTAGTAATACAAGATGATAAAAGGTAAGGATATTAAAATAGCTTTGTGGCCATTTATAGTCCAGGCCAATGCATGTATACATTAACATATGGTGCAGTTACAGGGACTGTAAAAATAAAAATTTAGTAAGATAAATGTAAATAAAATAAAAGTAAACATGAAATACTACAAGATAAAGATATAAAAATTTTAAAAAAGTTCAAAGTAACAAATATAAAATTTTTAAAACACTGGGTCAAAGTTTGTTATATCAACCACGTTCCTTCAAAAGTCTAAAATTTTCTCAGGTGGTAAATCACAGCTTTAGCACGTAAGAACATTTTTTCTTTTAATTTTAATTTCAGTGTGTTCACATTCAAAACAGAAGTGAAAATCAGACTCCTGCAAATCATGGCTATAATGGAAGTCAGATCAGCAACATTTTCATCATTAACCCTAACCCTGTCTATCTTGATCTCATAAGAAGTTTTCCAGTGCAAAACACATGCTGATGTGACCATTCATTCAGGAGAAGTAGTTACAAGATTTTCAATATGGCCACTGTGACAGCCATATTGGACGTCTGAGTGGTACCATTTACATTCAGGACCAATCAAACATCAGGAGAAGTCATTCAGTAAAAACCACGTGACAATACAACCATCCATTCAGAAGCAGTGATAAAGTTTTGAGGATGGCTACCATACCGGATGTGCAAGTTACACCATTTTCATTTAGTTTTTCAAGACGACCACTAAGATGACTGCAGTGTGGCAGTTTATAGTGATGTCTAGCACTGGGCCTCATGCCACAGATATGTAGCATGATGTCCCACCCAGTCATATTATCTTGACACCAGGTCGACCAGACCTAACACTGACCTGCTCATACCATTTTTTTTTTGTTTTTGGTATGACTCGGGAGAGGTTCGAACCCATGACCTCCCACATCTGAGCCAGACACTCTAACCACTTATGTCACCGAAGCGGTCCATTTAGGAACAGTAGTAATAACAAAATTATAGCTGTGGTTGCAATATGTTCGTTAAATCAGCACCATTTTCATTTAGGACCAACTCGAATCATAAGAAGTCTTTTAGTGAAAATCCCATTTTGATAATATCAATTCAGGAAAAATAGTGATAACAAGATTTTCAAGATGACACCATTGGTGGCATTATTGGATGCCTGTGCAGCTGATTTATTCAACAAGACCAGGAGCTGAATGGGTGTGTGTGTTAAGCTTCACTTAGTTTAGAAGGACTATCAATAATAAATTTGTGCTAACAGACAGATGGACAGATGACATTTAACAGGAAAATGTCCTAATCACGTTATACATTGAGAGGAAAGAAAATCTTTGTTAGATTTAGACCAAAAGTGTATTAACAGCACAACCACCACCAAAAAATTAACTGTATCTAGACCTAAATGCAAGAGACATATAAGTACAAGTTCAGGCTTTACCACCCCCCACCCCATTAAATTGGTGTTTTGCTGTGGACACACAATGGTGTAAATCTGCATGAAATTTAATGATCCCCACCAAGAAAAATTAGCAAATGCGCATCAACTGAACACAGCTGATTTGCTGTAAGCATTACAAGACCTGCAACATTCATTAATATGAAAACAGCTCAATGTAATCATATAAGCATTTGACTTGAAGATCAACCAACATAAGCAGGCAGTTGCTAAGTGACATTTTGCAACTATATATACAAATGCTTACAAGGATTATCTAGTCATTAAGCATTTTTCCATCTGCCCTTAGTGAGGATGTAGAATGGCAGACATGCAGTTCTGAGTATTCACTGGTAATGTCTTTGCAGTTATATGCTGTTCTAATGCATACCTTGTCCATGATCCACAAAAATGCTGGAGAAATCACTGACATTTAGCCATCTACTTAGGCTTTCATCACAACAGATATGAATAAAAGGATGTACTTTTTCCATGATCCACTACCTTTAAAATCCTATGTACTAAAAAAAACATAAAAACAAACAACATCAAATGTTAAGAATACTGTCATTATACATGGTTTACTAGTATGATTTACAACCATATATACTCGCTTATGAGTCCAACTTTAAACTGCATAGATGCTGACCTGCTGTCACATAATGTGCCAGCACATCTGGGTCTGCACAGTTTGTTAGAAGTAATCAGTAGAACACACAACAAAGACCCTGATCTGCAAGTGCATTATGCTATGGCAGATCAGGATCTTTGTTGTTTGCAGTTTGACTTGACTTATAAGGGAGTATATATATATATATATATATATATATATATATATATATATATATATACACACACACACACACACATATATATATATATATATATATATATATATATATATATATATATATATATATATATATATATATGGTAAGTTCAAATACTGTTGGAGCATGATCGCAAGAACTGAGCCAGAGTTCAGTCTTTCCAGAATGTTCCAATAAAATTTCTGTACTTTGCAAACTGTATATGACTTGTGCTCTTACATGACAGATTTTAAAATGGATACCATACATAGCACATTGTACCATGCGTGTAACAATAGTCCTCTATGTTAGAACTAGTAGGACATGGCTGGCTATGGTGATCACTGACCAATGACTTCTATCTTCAGTCACAGTATGCAGCTATGAACTAAAGTTACAGTGCAGAAACCATTGTTTTCTTATCAGACTTACCATAACAGCGACCTCTGACCTCTAGACCATGGAAAATGTTTCTTTATTATCCTAAGTGCAAGCTATCAAGAAAGTGGTTAAGGAATTTAATTAAAACAAAGTTGTTCTGCAAATATCATTTTTCTTGGAGCCACAATGATTCTGACCTTTGACCTTCTGACCCCATCATAAATGGACCTCTTCCATGTCTTAAGTGCAAGTCCTGAATACATATTCTAGAACTAAAGTTTTTATGTAAAAACTCATTTTCTTCTTTGAACTCTGGACCCCAAAATCAATTTGCTTCATTCTTATCCATTGTTCATGTCATCCACAAGCTTTGGTGAAGGTACACAGCTGAGAGCTGAAAGTTGTATGCACTGAAATTCATCCAAGGCAGCCTACCAAGTATGACCAATACAAAGCGTAACAAACATTTTCATTGGCTGAACTAAGAAAGCAAAAGACTGTTTATGTTTCAACTCAAACTGTACTTCATTTTACTATGTTCATAACATTGTACCAGTTGTGTTTGTGAAACCAATGTTACTTGAAGGAGATAAAATGAATGCTTGAGAACATACACAAGCAATGGCAAACTACCAAGTTTTGCTAAATCTGGCAAAAATTTCCTTCTCACTAGACAAGTAACATTGAAAAATGTTGCTTGTCCAATGGTTCAAATGCTGAACTTAGAAAAAGTCATACAATGAAATTCAATACCATTGATAATTTTTATTCTCTCAAGCATAAAATCTGAGTTATGTCCCTTGACATAATTACATTAAGTTCTTCATCAACAGAAACCCAAATTATTTTTTTTTTAGAGAATAAAAGAGAGAATGACAATAACTTTAGTAGGGTTCAAAATCCCTCCACAATCCATCCAAAACTAAATACACCTGTACATGCATCAAGCCAACTGGATCAGGCCTGACCATAAAATAAAACATTCTTCTAAGACTCACCGAACTAGAAAGTAGTACCGCAGAGCACCCCAGAATCCGAGCAGAGGGCCGTAGAGGAAAAGTAGTTTTGCAAAGAAAGCAAACAACCCCGCCAAATCCTGTAATGAGAAATGTTGCATAAGTTTTAAAATAAAAAAGCAAGCATATTCTGAAATTAATCAAACAAATAAAGCCAATCAGTTCAACAAATTTCTTTTTAAAAAGTCTTTCTGGCAAACAAAGCTATACTCTGTTGCATACCACATCGCAAATGACAACATGTCTGTAGCTCAGTGAATTTCCTTTCGCGCAAAAAGTATTTCAACACCATGCAAACTGGCATAAAGTGTAACACATATCATTAAATTCATGCTAAAATGGTGATCTGTTTACATCAAATTTGTTTATGATGCCATGACTCGAGGAAAAGTCAATTTTTACAGTAAGGTGTGATCAGCTTTCATATTCAGCCATAATGAAGTTGCTTCCTTGATTTCTTTTCAGCATCAAATATAGACACTTCCAGAACTTACGACAAACATGGCTGATTAAAAGTACACAGACCAGTCTTTTTCAGCATATATGCACTGTTATGTCAATATGAATTACATTTAAATCATTTGTGCACAAAACGAATTCGGTAATTTCAGCTACATTTCACGATGCTGATTTGAAAATTTAATGAGAAACAGACAATGATATTATGCGGATTATTGTGCAGAACAAGCTATAGTTAAACAGGAAGATGCATTAGTAGGTTGACTGGTAAATAATGGCAAATAAGGACATGAAAGTTTTATCACAATGAGATAAATGGAGCAAAGTGCCTTGCCCAGAAACACACCATGACAGCTGACCCAGCCTGATCTTGGCAGGATCTGAACCCAAACCTTTCTGCTTGCAAATTAAGCATGCTAACCACAGAACCACCACAGTCTGTGAACAGCATCGCATCTGGGCAGGATTTTAACCCAAACCTTTCTGTTTGCGAATCAGGCATGCTAATCACAGAACCACCACAATTTGTGAACATTATTACGTGTATCTTAATAGGAAGATAAAAAGATTACATGTTGTGAGATAAATAATTATTAGGCATATGTCTCAGACAGACAGACAGAGACAGAGTGGAAAGAAAGGAAGGGAAGGAGAGAGAAAACAACAAATACATGAAAGCAAATTTAATGTGAACAAGAATAGCAGTAACTGCACGTGGAGCCCACAAATGAAGCAGGACTGTAAATGTGTGCCTCTGACCTAGGGGTCAAAATGTGTGCCTCTGACCTCGGGGTCAAAATGTTGAGTAAGAATGTCGCAGAAATGATTTGTCATAGATTCATAATGATTCATCCAAAACAACATAACTCCATCATGGTACACCATAAAACCAAAATTAATCATAATTATTCATCCCAAGTATGCACAAACTCAATTTTCGGAAATATTAAGCAAAAGAAATACCAGTGAATAAGACCTTAATACATATTTTCTGTGAAAGTGACCTTGATTTCTATGTTATATGGGACAAACAAGCATTCAGCTGAATGAATTGTCTTAGCTTCATAACAATTCAGGCCGAATATGAGAATCCATTACTGGAGTTAGAAATATATGCTAATGAGAAACTTTCATCAGAACCTTAATTGTTGTTGAAAACACTAATGCCAGGAAATGTGACATCTTATTTCCTACCAATGTATCTTTTACACACATATTTTTTTTCTTTCTATTACAATTTAGACAATTTAGACAGAAAATTTAATTTAATAACATGCAACAGACAGTTCTACAATCAGCACTGTTGCCTGACAAAATACATCTCTTCCCCCATCACAAAATGGTATGTGGGTGTCCACACATTCAATGAAAACCTTCCCCATTACAATGTGGTACATGGAAATTCTCAAATATTTACCACATTATGGAATGAAACATGGCATGGCAAGAATAGAAACTTTGATGATAGGTCAACAAAATGTCAGTCAAGCATACATTAAATATTTTTTCCACTGCATGGTAATTTTACATTTAATTTTTCAAATAATGTTTTAAAAAGGAAATAAAGATACAATACTGAACTTCATGTTGTTTTCTTAAAAAGCAATGTCACACTTGCTTATGATATATCAGACCATATGAATGACAATATAACACCTACATATATATATATATATATATATATATATATATATATATATATATATATATATATATATATATATCCTTGACAATCTTCATTTTTAATTTATACAGTTCTATCATCAAGTTTAAAATAATTTAAACTGAGGGCTGTTCCATTTAAACATACATGGTACCCAGGGAAGGCCGATTTTTAAAAATATATGCCAGGGTAGTTCAATTTCACAGAGTTCATATTATACTGATAAGAAAATTCTAAATTGCATCTATGGGTGAGTACCCCACTTTAAAAGTGCCTTCCCTGGGTAACATGTATGTTTTAATGGAACAGCCCTGATGAAAAGTCAATCATTTGGGAAGGAACAAAAAACTATTTGATAAAATTCCAACTGCATTTGAGGCAAATACATCCAGAAACTTAGACTATTATTGTTTTATTTAAAATCCCAAATCACATATTTACCACTTCTAAACACATATTTTTCACTTCTAAACAAACTGCAATTAAATAAATGAACATCAAATTATTTATTTGTAAAAATGCACAATGCGCAATGTCAAGTCATTTTTGTCAATTAAATATCTCACCTTGAGTTCAAAGCAATGCCTACCTGATTAGAGGTTGAATCACAGAACACCCCAAGTTGCACAACAGAAACAACATCCATTTAAAATCACAATGTCAAAACAAGCACAATGTTCACAACAAACACTAATCCAAACAGAATAAGGCCTCTCATCATCATACTGTGTATTTCCAGCTTCATATTCATACCTGCTCTCTAATCCTGAGTTCACACTTCAACCAACAAAGTAGATTACATCATTCTCTGCTACGCCTAAGTCAGGCCTGCCAACCCTGACGAGACTGTCTAAGTAAGGCAATTGTCTTGGGGTTTTTTCTTCATAAGTTTTACCAGTTTTCAGTACGGTGTAAAAAAATATCATACTCTGTTACTGTAAAGCTGGAAAACGTATTTAGAAGTTCTATATTTGAAACATGCAGCGATGGTAAACATTATGTTCAACTGAAAAGTTTGTCAAGTAAATGTAGACCTTATTTACCACTAGTACAGTTGCACAAACTTCAGTTCCAAACCCAATGCAGCTCACTGGCTTGTTGGTACCTATCAACTTGACATAATTCTTGGAATGAATTTTTTTTCCATTTCACATGATGATGGCAATCTATCTCCCACCACGAGACACACTCAAATTGATATGTGATGTCCAATAAACGTAATTGTGGCCCTTCCAGCTTTTATTCACAAGAACCTGAATATTCCTTTTTATTTTTCTGTGTTGATCATTAAAACTTTTTAAAAGGCTCATTTTCCCTTTTGTCTTGAACATGCATTGCTTGCTGGACGCCATTTTAATATATTCTCTAATAAAGTTTGATCATGCAGATACTTTGCATGAAAAAAATATGTGCAGTTTAAAGCATCTGAGGTACTGATGTAAAGTCAATCTGGTTCTCTGGCTAACTCAACTAATTCTAATATGAAATCCGGATCCAAATCAATCAAAGATGAACCAATTATCTGGATTTATTTGCAGTTTTTGCTTTTATTCAAGTCCATATTTTAAGGGTCACTTTCGTAAGACTTTTGGCAAAATCGTAAGTGTTGGAAGGACTGCTAAGTGATCCCATATATACTACTATCCATCAAACAGAATCTCCTCATTACACTGTCAGCACTTCTATTGTGATGAATACCATTGCAGCTTAGTTTCAAACAAAATAAAGATGCAGAGAACAATTTCAAATTAAGATCAACAACAAAAATCACTGTGTTTTGAAAAACTGCTCCATGTCAACAGCAAAATATTGTCAATCACCAAACATAGTCTTCATTTTTAAATCGTCAACACTGCCTCAACTTTAAATACCAACAGACTGTTGAGAGCTCTTGTAAAGGGCCCAACATAACTTCTTGTTGGGAATTACAGAGTTCCATGCTTCAACCAAGTTTAGTAGACCATTCAATTTCAATGGTGGAGAGGGAACCCAATAAACAGTTAAGTCATTTTCAATAAGAATTTTAAAGAAAAGGAGTAATAATCACAATTTAAATTATGTGGGATAATAACAATGGCATTGCATATAATGTTTAGCAAAATCAGGGAATATAAAGTCTGCAAAACATTCCACCCCCACATTATTAAGGGGGGTGTTCCAAGTTAGTGACTAGGTAGCTGCAAGACATGTTATGCTGCAGCTATCTTGGCAGTACAATGTCAAATGGCACATGTCCATCTGAGGGATCAATGATAAAGTTTTAAGAAAACAGAAGGATAAATATAAGCATAATTTCTTAACTGCATAATGACTTGGAAGTTTTAGTAATAGACTGATGTGTATATATATATATATATATATATATATATATATATATATATATATATATATATATATATATATATATATGTATCCTGTAGGTAACTTACCAAGGCAAGATAAAGCTGGAAGAAGGATGGGGAGGGTATGTCTAAGACCAATCAATTGTCTGACAGCAGTTCACTAAAGTTTTCTGGATCAATGTTTGGATGGTGATCACAGAAAAGATTATCACTGACATGTCTAACAAGTACCTTCATGATTGGCAAGGTGTTATTTCCAGTAAAACATTCTTGGAACCATGGAAGGCACTTTCAGTGTGTAGTAGTCACCTGAAGATGCAATTTAGAATTTTTTACCATTTTCACATGAACTCTGGGAGTAACCATAGTACCCTGGCATAAGTTTTTAATAAAGCGTCTTCCTGGGATACCATACATGTTTAAATCAAACAGCCCGTAGAGTCAAAAGCTGATGTAAAAACATGTTCTGGCAATGTCCAAATCAAGTACAATGGTTCAGATGTAACCTTTGCAATGATGGATTTTCAAAATTCTGAAGAAATTAATTTCATATTTAATTTTTCTTTACAGTTTTACAGACTGGGTCATAGGATCCATAGTGTTACCATGTTATATCCAGAATCGTATTATAGCAAAGCAAGTTATAATGGGGTAAATTAGAGTCTTTAAATTTTTCGGATATATATTGCAGAGTTCATGCAGGTTATCAACTATTTTTATAAATACTCTGTAAAAGGAAGAAAGTGACAGAGAAAGACAGGACACACACTAATTTCAATTTTAAAGGCAAAGAACTCCATGGCTACCACACAAGATATATACAGTCATTATAAATAATGAGAAAAATAGTTTTGTTTGTTTTTAAAACTAAGGAAAAAGCATAATGAACAACTGCTTTGAATATTTGTGAATGCATGAAAGTATTGAGCAGGATATGCATTTCAAAACTTGTCAGTGTGATATAGCTGCAAGTCAGAAAATAGGCTTTTGTGATTTTAGGAATATTTACTTAATAAAGGCTTATAACTGAATCTTCTGCCAAGGAGAAGCTAGAAGAATGTTACAAAATCTACAAACTCTTCCTCCCAGCCTCAAAAATAATTTATTAATTATGTTTTTGTTTTACAAACCTTCCATTTTCGCCTGGTGATGGAAAACCTAAACACCATGTACTGGAAATAAACCGGAAACAGCAGAGGGGGTCCAACTGAAACAAAGTTAAACAAATCAGTCAACAATGACCATCAAATGGCTGATTATTCCAGCTATTAACTATCCATTATGATTCAAGATCTACAATTATATGTGGATAACAGATCTGTTTCAAGACACCAATCATCAGTGAAAACAGTACAAGAAAACAGTTCAAAACAAGAGGCCCAGCCTAAGATTGCTCACCTGGCAGATGTCTGCTTAACAGCCACATTTATGAGAAGCTGACCAAATAATGAAAACAACTGTTTCAAGCAAAATTTTTCATTCTTTTGGTATCTTCATGTATATCTGATGAAATATCACATTCATTTGACTAACATTAAAAGACCTCAATGCCATGAACAAATGTTTTAAGAATTTTACATGTGCTACCTTTATCTTTAATTCATATACCTTTTGCAGAATTTTAACACTTTTGCTGTTGTATTTTACCTTGTACTTCATGTTAACATTTACTCACTAGGGTTTATCATGCTAAAAGGTTTTGAGCACTTCTTTTCTATTTTACATTTTTTTTCAATTTACCTTTAGTTGCCAACATATAGCCACTATTGTGCTATGCTAATCTTATTTTGTACAAACTTCCATGACAGAACGTTTTCTGTCAAACTTGATCAAATTCTGCAAATCATGTTTTTATAGTTTTATTAACAGGAGCCATATTTGATGGCAGAACATTTCCATAAATCTGAAAGCCCTTTATGGCAGGATGCTTGCCATCAAAGTCTGTTCATTTACTTTTTAAAAGAAGTTGTTTAAAGCTGTTTTTTTATTTGTATTAATGATGGCAATATCTGATGGAGAACTGGCATCATTTGAACAAATTGAACAAAATGTGAAAACCCTCACTGCCCAGATATTTTGTCAAATTTGGTCAAAATCTGTTAAGCATTTTTTGCAAAGAATTTTTTTGTTTCTATTTTTAGTAATGGTGGCAATATCTGATTGTAGATCAGCATCACCTGTAAAAATATGAAAGCTCTTATTGCCCACATGCTTTCTGTAAAATTCAGTTAAAATTCTGTTACATGTTGTTTTTTTTTAAGTTACAAATTTTACTATTTTTTAATAATGGCAGCCACATATATGTGTGTAAACTTTCAAGTCTCTTATAACAGAATGCTTTCTATCAAATTTAGTCATATCATAATAATCAGTCTTTGAGAAGAGTTCATTTACATCTTTGATTTCTTTACAGATATCCGTATCTTTCAGTGGATTAGTATCATTTGTACAAACTTGAAAGACATCCTTGTCAGGATGCTTTCTGCCAGGTTTGGCTGAACTTATTTTAGAAATATATGTGGAGAAGCTGGCAACAGAAATTGTTGATGAATGCATGATGCACAATGGAAGCAGGTCATTATCATAAGCTCACCTGGCTTTGTCACCTGGTGAGCTGAAAATTACATTTGCTTTTGCTTTGACCTTTGACCTTTTGAGCTAGGGATCTGATCATGATTCATGGCACACCACCTAGTGGGGATGTATATACATGGGTAAAGTTTCATCACAGTATTTACAAGCAGTCAGATAATTGGATGTACAAACAATATCATAACATAAAATGCCCCATCAAAATGGGTTTTCTTACAATGTCATAACTAGGAAAGGGCATGTAGTGAAATCTTTATGGGTACCAGGCTGGTTTTTACTGGGTTTTCTCCATCCCATTTTGTCTGGTTCACCCTATGCCTCTTTTAAAACAAAGGGGGGGGGGGGTATTTTATTACTGCCTGGAGGAGGAAATGACCTGGCAAAATCAAATTTTTTTCTTAAAACCTAGCCGGGGTTGTGCAAAACCCAGCTTGGTCAGGTACTGGTCCACCCATAGTAAATACATGCAAGGCTCCATCAAAATGGGTGTACAGACTATCAAATGGGTGTACAGACTATGTCATAATACATAAGCTCAGATCAAAATGAATGTACAATGTCATAACATATGGCTCCATCAAAATGATCAAATGTATGTACAGACAATGTCATAACACACAAGACCACATAAAAATAGATGAACATACAACATCATAACATACAAGGCCCCACCAAAATGGATGTAAAAAGTCATAAAATGCATCATCCCATCAAAATATATGTACAGAAATGTACAGATGTCATAACATACAAGGCCCCATCAAAGTGGATGTACAATATCATAACATACAAGGCCCCATCAAAATGGATGTACAATTTCAAAGCATACAAGGCATGTCAAAATCGATGTACAATTTCATAATGTACAAGGCCCTGTCAAAACAGATGTACACTGTCGTAACATATAAGGCCCCATCAAAAAGAATGTACAATTTCATAACATACAAGGCCCCATCAAAGTGGATGTACAATTTCATAACATATAATGCCCCATCAAAATAAATGTACAATGTCATAACATATAAGGCCCCATCAAAATGGATGTACAATGTGATAATATATAAGGCCCCATCAAAATGAACATACAATGTCATAACATATAAGTCCCCATCAAAATAGATGTACAATGTCATAACATATAAGGCCCCATCAAAATGAATGTACGATGTAATAACACAAAAGGCCCCATCAAAATGAATGTATGATGTCATAACAAATAAGGCCCCATCAAAATGAATGTACGATGTAATAACACAAAAGGCCCCATCAGAATGAATGTATGATGTCATAACACAAAAGGCCCCATCAAAATGAATGTACGATGTAATAACACAAAAGGCCCCATCAAAATGAATGTATGATGTCATAACAAATAAGGCCCCATCAAAATGAATGTATGATGTCATAACACAAAAGGCCCCATCAAAATGAATGTACGATGACATAACAAATAAGGCCCCATCAAAATGAATGTACGATGTCATAACACAAAAGGCCCCATCAAAATGAATGTACATTGTCATAACACAAAAGGCCCCATCAAAATGAATGTACGATGTCATAACATAAAAGGCCCCATCAAAATGAATGTACGATGTAATAACACAAAAGGCCCATCAAAATGAATGTACAATATAATAACACAAAAGGCCCCATCAAAATGAATGTACGATGTAATAACACAAAAGGCCCCATCAAAATGAATGTACGATGTAATAACACAAAAGGCCCCATCAAAATAGGTTTATCCTAACTACTAAATACGTACTGAGAAAGAAATATCTATGCTGCCAGTTGTATGGGGGACTCTTTTTCCTCTTCTTAGCTACCTGTAAATACCATACAAATAAGCCTATTATAAACATTCAAAAATTTTACATTTGTTCAATGTTATTAATATGCCATTATTGAGCCATATTAAATATTTGAAACAAATCATCATTCAATACTACTGATTATTGATAACGATCATTTATTGTGCATTATCATTACAGTTCAATATTTTCCCAAACATCTGCATGTTTCACTGCCAACCATGTAATATAGGACTTCTTTAGCTTATATGTTTTATTTGGATTTTTAACATAATTTAACAACTTTTCAGTCATATCGCTATGATGTCTGCAGTGTGGCAGTTTATAGTGATGTCTAGCACTAGGGCATCATGCCATAGACATGTTGCATGATGTCCACCCAGTCACATTATTCTGACACCAGGCCAATCAGCCCTAACACTAACCTCTTAATGATGAGGCAACTGTTAGTACTATTTTTATAAGCCTTTGGTATTACTTGGCCAGAGTTCAAACCCGTGACCTCAAACAAACAAGGCAGACACTCTAACCACTAGGCCACCGCAGTGGTCTCTTTAGAAAACATTGCATCCAGAGAAGCTTAATGGTTTATCAGAGTAATAAAAATCGAGATAGTTTACATTTCAGAAGAAATTTTCAATGCAGTGTTGATGTTGACAGTAGGCAGAAGTGGTTAGTATCTTGGTTTCAAGTTTTTGACAAGAAAATAAATCTGGTAACAGTGCTGCTTTAAGTGACAGAAACACATACATGTATTTTGAACCCAAAACCACATATATCCTACTTGAAAACAAAAGAAAACAGTCAAATAACTGTAATGCATTATTACTTATTGAAATGTTGATGTCAGATTACAGTAATTCATTATTACTTACAGAAATGTAGGTGCCAAATAACAGTATTGCATTATCACTTACAGAAATGTAGATGTCAAATAACAGTAATGCATTATGGTAAATTTTAAACATTAATCATCAGATAATTGAAAATACTGATTACAATCACCCTGTAACCTCTTTTTTTTTCTCACTCTCTCTCTCTCTCCAAAAGCTACAAATAAAAACTGCCCTAAATAAATACAATCTTGTACAATGACACTACATTTCATCTCTCACACACATATGCATTAACTAAAAACAAGTCTTTCTGAGCTTTTTTATTGCAATTTGATAATGACTTCTTGAAAACGTGCACTCATACTGTTGCATACAAATTAACGATAAATAATACCTATAAAAAGTACATGTACAGATCATCTTAAGCATTTTGCCAACACCACAACAACTATAAAGAAGCATGTCCACACCGTAATAACTATAACTAAGCATTCCCTAAATACTGATTATCTTGCACACTGAGATATTTTTGTTTAGTCATCTCTCTCTCTCTCTCTCTCTCCCTCACTAATAACAAAAGTTTCTCAGAGTACTTTTTTTTAATTGTAATCGTATCTTGAGCAGAATGAGACGAAATTCCATCTTATTAATATGTGTGGATCCTGCTCATACTAAAATTGATGTCTGAGATCTTCATGATAAAAAAGAGTCTAACTTTTATCAAAAACTTGGCTTCCATCATGGCAACAAGCAAATGTTGAGAGACAAA
The DNA here is from genome assembly GCA_016617855.1 of Megalonaias nervosa. Classification (NCBI taxonomy): domain Eukaryota; kingdom Metazoa; phylum Mollusca; class Bivalvia; order Unionida; family Unionidae; genus Megalonaias; species Megalonaias nervosa. The sequence continues at coordinate 35,794 of JAECUM010003927.1, read as the reverse complement.
GGATGATGGATATAATACCATATTGTAAGCTCACTTGGTATTAGGGCCAGGTGAGCCAAACATTGTGGGACTAGCTGTGTCATACACTGCATTAATCTACAAGACAAATGGGCAATTACTTTAACATAAATCTGAGGGAGCAAAATGATTTGTCAATTTTTGCATCTTCAGAAAATGACCATACTATTTTACAAAGTTTCAAGGGAATCCATCAAAAATACATGGAACAAGTTTGGCTAATGAGATTGTACCATACACTGCTTCAAGACAGAAACTCCTAATAAAAATTACTGGAGCAAAGCGACGTGTCAACATACACATCTTCTGGTGATAACCAAAATTTTTAACATTTTTCATGGCAATCCATCAAAATCTGTAGGACTAGCTGCATTTATGAGTCCCAGACTGATGGGCTGATACAAAGATTTCTATATGTCCCTACCTCTATAAAGGCAACATAATGAACAGTCATCACTCACAAGTTATATGCATACATTTCTTTGGTGCTTCATACAGTGAGATTTCAATTACTCAAACTCATCAGGAGACAACTGATTTTATCCTGGTAACTAGTTGTAGAGATGACTGATAAATTCATAGAGATACAACTGTGTACATGGGAGATACAGACCTGTTTACCCTGAAAGATTTCTATCAGTAGTTTTGAAAACTATTGTATTTTTAACCTCCTGTTCACTGTCTATCATCCAGAAGTTACACAGCTATTTTATTCTAACATTAACTTTTGCTGAACCCCACAAAGTATCCATGTGGCCACTTTTGTCACAGCTGATTCTCTATCAACTCCCTCTTCCACCCAATCCCCACACACAAACCAGTTTGCATGAAATGGCTGATGCATGTTCACAATTCAATGCACTCTCATTTCTAAGACCATCTTCTCTTTACTGTGATCATAAATCCATTGCTTTATTTTATCTGACATTTCAATCACAGTAACATCCAACTCACAGACTTGACCTTAATTATAATCTTCAAGATGCTTGAATGTAGTACAACAGAGCATTCTCAAGTGCTGCAGTGAATGAGCTTAAGAGCCTAACAGGTAAATGGAACTCAAACATGCAACGTCTTTGAAGAAAAATGCTTTGTAGAATCAATAAAATAAACAATAGCCCATATTTTTGTGAAATTTTCTATAGAAATTAAAGTGAAATTGTTGCATCTTTTCAGAAAATAGTGTGACTATAATAATTTGTCAACATAAATATCTTTTAATGATGACAATAATACATACTAAGTTTCAAATCAATCCACTAAAAACTGCAGGAGTAGCTGGAGTCTCAAAATTCTGTCATCCAGCCATAAGACAAAAAGGGCAATAACTCCTGGAAAAATTATAGGCGCACAAGCACTTTTCAACATGTGTGTCTTTGGATGATGGCCACAATATACACAAAGTGTCTCAGCAATCCATAAAAGCAAGACAAACTTTAGGACTAGTTGCACTAACAAGATTGTATCATACGCTGCATTCAGCAACATGATAAATAAGAGCAACAGCTCAAACAAACCTTGTAGGCACAAGGCCATTTGTCAATATGTGCCTCTTCAGGTGTCAAAATTATATTTAACAAGTTACATGGCTTTAACAAGAATGTGTCACACAAAACAAACCTTGTAGGCGCAAGGACATTCGTTAACATGTGCCTCTTCAGGTGTCAAAATTATATTTAACAAGTTACATGGCTTTAACAAGAATGTGTCACACAAAACAAACCTTGTAGGCACAAGGACATTCATTAACATGTGCCTCTTCAGGTGTCAAAATTATATTTAACAAGTTACATGGCTTTAACAAGAATGTGTCACACAAAACAAACCTTGAAGGTGCAAGGATATTTGTCAATATGTGCCTCTTCAGGTGTCAAAATTATATTTAACAAGTTACATGGCTTTAACAAGAATGTGTCACACAAAACAAACCTTGTAGGCGCAAGGATATTTGTCAATATGTGCCTCTTCAGGTGTCAAAATTATATTTAACAAGTTACATGGCTTTAACAAGAATGTGTCACACAAAACAAACCTTGTAGGTGCAAGGACATTTGTTAATATATGCCTCTTCAGGTGTCAAAATTATATTTAACAAGTTACATGGCTTTAACAAGAATGTGTCACACAAAACAAAAATGACAATAACTCGAACAAAAAATTGAGAGCAAAGTGATTTGTTGATCTGCATATTTTTAAATAATGATAATATTTACCAAGTTCATGGCAATTCATTTAAAATTGCAAGACTAGTGCTATTAACGATGAAAGGACAGATGAAAGTACATAATTACTGCTCTAGCTCAATAGAGGTAGGGGAATAAAAAGTGAATTAATTATCCCAATATGGCAAATTATCTTCTTTTCTTGTGAATTATAAATGACTGCCTGTTTCACCTTCCATGTCATTTGGCACAGAAATGAAAATATGGATAAGCTGTTAAAATAATGCATACCTCTACTGGCATTACATCTCCTAAAACAAAGATGGACTCCACCCTTACATCAGGATCCTTGTTTATCTGGAAGGAAAACAGCATATTTTATGAGACTTTGGACAAGAACCATGCTGTTAGCAATAGTTATGCTGAATGCTGGATCCTGCTTGCTCTGAAGTTGCATACATTTACACTAAACACAGTGACGGAAGCGTGACAAGTTGGTCACTGTAAATGACTTTTGATATCAGTATATATGATTCCTCAAGATTAATGTATCCTTTAAGTTTAATAACTACATGTATCAGATTTCAAAACACTGTGGCAAAAAGAAAAGAAAAAAAATTAAGAACATTCACATAAAACACCACTCTAAATTTGAACATATTTTGATACTGAGACTTGACAGAGTTAGATCCCAATTTATGGTCGGTGAAAACATGGTGTACTCTGATCATCATTCACCCTGTGTTAAAATAACCAAATTCTGAATATTAATCTTGGAAGATGTTGGGAAGAGTATAAAATATGTTATTTGCAATATGTATTTAGTCTCAAAACAAATAAGACAGTCATAAAGGCTCTTATCCACCAACAAAGTCAAAATACAAAAGAGAAAAATTGAGCTTAACAACAGTTCTGACTGGTTTAAAACCAGCGATAATAATAAGAGTAAAATTATGGATTTTAAACGACAAGGAACCCAGAGCCATTGGAAACATTATAGTGGTTATCTTGACTATGCTCGCAATTCTAAACAAATATAAATTCAATATTATAATTTCCAATCATATTTCCCCTAATCGATCCAAACAGCTGCAAAAAGAAGCTTTCTGTAATATTCAATCACTCTTACAGACTTCTGATCCTTTCTTTTTTCTCATCTTGTTTTTTTTTCTTCAGTGCTATTATTTTGGTGTAGTTATATCAGGTTATATTCTGCCTTACAATGTGATTACATCTTAATATGAAAGCTATTGACTTAGAATCTAAAATTCAGCAAGATTTAACAACCAAAACTACAAAACAGATAATCTTCACAGAGGAAAACATTTTAACCCAAGAAGTTTATCTAATCTGTGATAAAGAGACTGAAGATTACAAAATTCACATGATGGTCATAATCAAAGAGTTCCAAGGACCCATGCATAATGATTGCATTTTAACTCATTAAGCCCCAATGCCACCTGCAGGTGTGACGAGGTAGTACCCTACTTCCAAGTTCTGTAGCATCAGGGTCATTTAAGATACACCAAAGTGGGCGGTATTACATAAATGCAGACAGATATAACTCTACAATGATACCCAATAATCATGCCAAGGAAATGGTTGCTGTTGTTGTTGTTGTAGGGCTTAACTCCATTTTTCAGCACACGATAGGCTATACATGGCGGCCAGTATTAATGGTGGAGGAAGAAACCAGGAAATCCCCGGAAAGAACCAGCTACTGGCAAGCTTTCTCACATATCTACACCAAAGTGTAAAGTGTGTGGTATTACAGACAAATAGACTGATGTAGCTCTACAATGATTCCAAATAATCTGGACTTTCTACTTGCAGTACAAAATACAGAGGGAAACACATAATTTTTTTGCATCAAAAATTTCCTGGTTGTCAGAACCGGATTTTTTTTCTGTAATTTGGCCCTTTTGGCCTGAGATTTATCATTTAAGGCAGACAGGTCTACTGCACATGGACAGGCAAGTTAAAATTATGGGTACAATAAGCAAAAAAACACTTTTATCCCTCTGCAGACATGCGAGTGAAATAGCCAACAAAAAAATTATGTTTCTAACACACCTAGGCATCCGGCTAAATAAAAATCTATTGAAAGCATATGTACTTGGATGTATTCAGAATTAATCTCCAAAATGTGTTTCTTACCCCCCATTTCAGGCAAAAATAACAAAACCCCGGGGCTGAATGAGTTAACAATGGTCAGTGATGTACTAATAAGATTCAAAAAGATTGACAATTTTTCCACTTGTATTTAGAACAAATACATGAATAAAGTATTCAATGCAAAAGTCACCACCAGACAAGATTATTCCACTCAAAGAGTTCAATTGCATGGTTTAATATTTTACAGCACAGCCATGCATGAATATTATTTATTGCCAGGGAAATCGTAGTAATGTGCCTTGCCAAGGAACACACCATTCTAGTTTACCTGATGTGATTCTATAGTAAACTTAAACCGGCACCCTTCGGGTCACAATCACTAATCACTATGGCACTGAGGCTCTTGAATTCAATGGAAATTGTAATAAATTCAACTGAAAGTTTTAATATAACCCCTACAATGGAATATTTTTGTCATGATGCTAACCCTAACAGTGACTTATTATTCCCACCATTATAACAGAGAAATCTTGTAAATCTGTCATCTTTACATTTCCTGTTTCAGTATGGTTGTCTCCCGTTAGTTGTCATGTTATTGTTGGATGACAAAATAATATTATAAGACAGATGTTTTTAACAACTATAACATGTTTACAACTAAAGCAGATCAGTGATGTGATGGAAAACATACAGTAAAATGGGATCCTTTCCAATGTTTAGAAATGGATGAACTTGTAACAGAGATCACAATCCTGAAACATTTCTAAAATTAAACTCAAGAAGAACTGCCTTGTTTTGTGTTGAAAATTAATGTCTATGAAGAACAACTCTTACAAGTGCATGTACTTCCTTTGGTTACTATAACATACAAACTAGACAACAAAATCCATACTTTTCATGAGCATTCCCAGACATGTTGCGGAGAAGAATAGAATCTTACCACATTAGGTTTTGCATGGTGTTGATAGTGCATATGTTTCCACCAGGATGAAGAGGCACCCTGAAAATAAACAAGAGACTCAAGTGGGTTCACTTGACTTAACATGAGCATTACACTAAGCAGGATTAATTAAATTATACTAAATTAAAGTAAAAATTCTTTCCAAGGATAAAAGCATAATTAATATGCCATTTCTTGCTCATAACTGAAAACATCCAAGATCTTTAAGATAAAACACTTTAATATGTGGACTACAGAAAAACATGGCCTTCATAGAAATTATACTTCACCAAGCTGGGTTTTTTTTCTTTTTAAGACCATAGATTTCTTTACTCTTCCTAAGTAAATTTTGAATTTTTCAAGAGAAAGCATATTGTGTTGTGGTTTTTATTACATACTAAAATACAAAAATATTAATTTCAAATATATTACAAGTGATGTCACCGAATATATGAAATGCCATGAAATAAAGCACAATACAAAAATATAAAGATATATAAAATATAAAAAAATTAAATGTTTCTGGCATGGCAATACTAGCAATTGTCTAACTCTGCTTCACCAGACATATCCAACTTGCTTCCAAAATGTTAAGAATTTCAAATGTGGCCAGATTTTTAGAAAAAATTTTCCGTAAATAAATTTATAAACTCAGACATGGCTTTTATAACCTTTTCTTACTGCAGCAAATCAATTAGATGGGGGAGGGGCATGTTGGTTCTAACAGCACTTTTAACAAATTATTGCCACATCATGCCAAGGAAATGGAAGCTAAATGCTTTTCCAAGGACATGCCAATGCAGCTAACCCAGGCTGGCATGGGTGGGTATCTAACTGGTGCCCCTTGGATTACGAGTATGACACACTACCAACTGAACTACCACAGCTCCCATATGATTACAAGTCCAATGCTCTTGCAAATGAACTGACACAACTATAAATAAATATCTATAATTGTGGAAATAACGTCTTATCCTTAATTACAACATTTTATATAGTTTTGGGGTTTTTTCCTCTACAAATATTTATATATTTTTTCTTCCAGTTTAAACTAAAAATTCTTTATTTCAATCCCTAATTTGTTTGATCTATTTATTTATTACCAATTGCTTTGCTGAAATTTATGTATCTTGCATTCTAAAATTTAATGTTTTTTATCTGATTTGCAAACTTGTGCAAGGGAAAGAACTGTCCCCAAATCTCACAAAAATTCAATATCATGGGTTACTTCCCTTTAGTACTAGAAGACGAGTATGTTCAAACAAATATTTTTATATTGCATACAAATTGAGAACTCTTTCTAACTGCACTGAATTTAATTAATATGTGCAGATCTTGCTCATAATAAACTCAATGGATAGCTTGGCAATATAAGCCTATTTACTAAGTTTGATAAAATAAAAAGACTGTATATTTGACCTTCGACTCCGCTCAGGGACCTCATGAGAAAAAAAACCCCAAAAATATAACCTTCTCACTTGATTATTATATGGGAAACCTATTTACTAAGTTTGGTGGATGTCCACCTAGCAGTTTAGGAAGAGACAGATTAAGACAGATGGACAGATGGAAGGTATCATGATATCTACCTGCTAAATCATGCTCAACTTACCTTAGTAATGCCCATTAGAAAGTGGTGTATGATATGGTCCCATTTCTTTCCTTTGAAAACTGAGATGTGTCCAAAGTCATGTTGGAGCCAGCCAGATTGAGCCTTATTAAAAAAACAGATTTAACAAATAAAAAGGGACTTCATATTCAGCAAGCATTTCCATGTGAAAATGGTAATTTTTTATGTATTCCAACATCAAGTTTTAGTGAATATATTACATTAAGCATATTTATAAAATACAAAAAAAAGAGCAAATTTGATGGCTAGCCATTGTAAATCACCAAGATTTTTTTTCTCACATATTGCATAATTTGAAAAATGTTTCATTTTAGACTCGTCTCACATCCATTCCTTTTCTGGACCATGGGTCATAACCCTAAACCCATAACATAACATGTATCAGGGAAATTTACATATTATTAAACTTCTCTTTCTAACTTTGTGTTTAATTTTTTTATTTGCAACTTTATTAAATTTCATTTCACTTAATCTTCCTCCACTGGAACAAGTTATATTTTCACGATCTGTGAATATTGCAAAAATTAAACATGCAAAAAATATCCCCATAAAGGATGCATCTTCTTGCTATGATTGCAAATATAAAGTTTTGTCAAAAATATTTGAAAACGACACTGTATTTGAAATTTTAGTACATTCAGTAACCCTATCCAAGGTCTGTGTAAGTCAGGTTTAAAGGCACATCAGCACAATTCTGGCTATTCCATGCTGTGTTATGGTATCCCCAAGCCACCCACAAAATGTAAACTCCTTAAAATACATGGAGGATATTTTATTTTCCTACAATAATACTGGAATTTATTTCATTGTGTGGTACAAAAATAACATGACCTTTCAACAAATATCAAAGGCACAAGTGTAACTATATCTGAGGGGGGGGGGGGTTGTACCACAGGATGAAATGTGTCCAGTATCTGTGTAGGAAGAATATGTTTTACTACATATCAAAACTGCTTCCTAATAAAAGCTTAGAAGATTAAAGTAACTCTTCAGCACTAACCCCTACCCCCACCCCACAAATTTCACACATTAACCTCACTCTCCACAATGTTCAAATGCTGATCACAGAAAATATTAGTGATTTAAAACATCAGCAGGATTAAGAAGACCTACTATGTTGCATTAAATTTTATATTTTTTGTCATTCTGTAAACTATTTTACTCCATCTGATTATAAAGCAAGTCTGATTCATCAAATGCATCACAATGGATTTTCAGAGTTGTTGTCAAGATAGCAAAGGGGAAATAACTTCATAGAGAATGGCATCCAGTTACATTTCTGCAGCAGAAAATAATATCCATGCCTGCATGTCAAATTTTCAATACAGACTTAAGTCTTTTTTTAAAAAAGTCCAAGATCTTCTCAGGTGGAACACAATCACAAGACATAGCCTAAGGCAAATTTGTTACCTCCCTTAGTTGCCTCTTATACAGGAGGGCACATTGGGCAATTGCTACATTTCTGTGCCAACAGAGGGGCCCATCCAAGGAACAGTAAGGAAGGATGCCCAAAATAATACCTCTCTTGCAGATGGCTGTATGTATTGAAAACAAAAATATTGATTTTGGTGAATTTCCACCTGGAGAATTTTAAACAGATGGATTGACACTACGTTAGCACTTGAGTTGTTGAAAAAAGCCACCAAATTTTGCCTTTAAAAATACTGACATATGAAAATATTTAGTGTACCAGAACAGGGCTGAAGTGTTAGGTTTTCCATTCTGGATCTGAATCCATTTCACTTTAATGATTCCCTTTATAAAAACTTTCTTTTATAATTTCCCCCATCTCAGACAATTTTCTTTTCAAATTATGGACCGACAGTAAACAAATATTATAGTTTCATTTATTATCAATTTTCATGGTTTTGTAAAAACAAAAACATTTTCGTGAGTACTTGAACTTATTAATTTGCCTCAGTCAAACTTTGCATATTTATATGTATTTAATTTTTGGTGGATTAACACGTTTAACATGTACAATACCCCAAAATTAAAGAATGCAAAAGAATAAAGCTATGCTGGCCACAAAGGGTGGTTGATTGAATGGTAAAAAAAAAATACATGCATGTGCACAACAAATCAAACATCTATCAAGATCAGTCCCTTACACCATGTTTTTATCCCAATGCTCAACATCAGAGCCGATGCAAACAAAAACACCAAGCCAAGTGGTGACTGAAGCATGTCTAATCATCTTTTACTTAAACAACTGTCCATAAGTTACACCATCAGTACATTCTGATGATCATGAAATTAACAGAGTTCAAGAGCAATAAAGATCAACTTAAGTGGATGATGTGGTGTGAACCAAAACACGTGAACAACATCCCCCTGCTCAATACAATAAGCAGGCTATGGTAATCTTTGATGCATGCAACATTGCCACCAAAGTGTGCAAATGCTAGCCAAACTAAAAGACCATGAAATCAATCCTTTGTCTGTGCCTGCTTCACGTACAAACTCCAACCATTTAACTTGGCAGTAAACAAACATTTTCAAGAAAAACTTGAAATCAACAGGTTATTGAGAACAATGGGGGGAAAGTACGACTTCACTGGTAAAGATCAATATATATCAATGGACCTTCCAACATTAACTCTCAAGCCAATTCATGCTAAATGGATGATTGTGGCTTGTAAGAAAATGTCTCCAGAGATCAGATCCAATTATCTCTAGCTCTGAGAAAACTGGACTTGTGTAATTCTCCAATTCTGGGATTATTATGATAAAATTGTGTGTACCAAGAGACTTCATTGGTAACAATGTATATTCATTGTTTTGGTTCAAATATCAGGTGTAATTGTTAGTTCTGTGCTTTAATTACTGTGTATATGGCGTTTAGTAATATGCTGTAATGAGTATGGAAACCCTCTCCTCATGTGCCTCTTTGCATGATGACATACCAGTACATATAGCCAACATAAAATTAAATTGAAACAATTTTAACATAGATCATTAAAATTTATAAGGTGTAGCAGGGACTAGATTAAGTTAATATTGTCTTCCATGCAAAATAATATACATAGTTTAGGACTCACTAAAACCAAACTAACTGATAACCACAATGATAATATAATTCACTGTCAAAGCTTCAATAAACCATCATACAACAACAAGGAGACAGCAGGGGGAGGTCGTGTTGTAGATATAAGAGAACATAACTAGCGAAAGGTGAAATGACTTAAAGTCATAAGAAATTGAGAGTATCTGGGTGGAAATTTGTCAAAATAATACAAAATCATTCCAAACTGGTTTCATTTACAAATTTCATTTAAATTCTGAATGATAATTTTGAAAACAAATTAAGCATGTTCTATCACAGGAGAATGAAACATATATGCTAGGGTGAAACAATACACCTTTGCAATATTACCAAACACTTCAATATCAGTCTCTTTCTTCCTGCTCCTCTTTCTTCGCGCTCTAATGAAATCAAAATCTTTAAAAGATGTCACTTCCAGTTGTATAAGCATTAATCTGTTAATTATTTCTGAGCATACTCTGTTCATTATCTATGTATGAATATTGTTCTGTGCTTCCTTCTGAAGGGGCAAATACATAGCTTTGTCAGGCTCAAGATGTTGGGAAACTAATCTTTATGGTTGTTATGTACAAATTTCCAGAGTTCACAGATATTTTCTTCGGATACATCTGCTCCAGAATAGAGTTTATCACTAACATATACTTGCTTTCTTGATTCAGTAGTTTAATGACTACCATGACAGATTTCTCCTCTGTCCCATAAAGCTGTATTAGGATTTTTAGTCCATCAATGCCATAGTCTGCTTGTACAGACAAAAGGTATTCAAATAAATATCTTTACTTCGTAATTTTATTTTTTTTAATCCATATTAATTCAGTTTTCTTAACTCTGATGTGGATATATGGTTTTGAAGTATATGATATGAAAGGCTAAACTGGCTGATTAAAAAAGTGAAATTTGCATTCTACTTTTTGATTGTCTGTATTTTAATTAGGCTCAGTATTCTGCCCTTTCTGCATTTTATTTTGAAATACGGCTGAAAGTGAGACCGACCATCAGCCATCTATTTTTGTCCATCCAATATGTACATGTGACCTGTATTTAACACCATTTTTGGGCTCAAATCACTCATTGGTATCTCCATTAACAATTTCCCAGCTCCAATAATACAATACATTTCATAACTTTAAAAATTATTGTCATCATCACTATCAACAGCCAGTATCTGGCAAATGAAAACGTAATGAACCGCACTGGAAATTAGACATTTTGGGTTTTCTAAGTAACCCATGCATACTTGCGCCAAAAAGGTTACTGCTAACAAATAAAACCTACCCCTCCCAATCATCAATACCCTGATTGCCTGAGCATTTACAAACTGAGTGCACAACCACTTATTCGCCATAGTAGAGGGACCAGAACTAGTTGATTTCCGTCCCAAGACATGTACACTTTGAGTACTTTGTTCATCCGAGGATAAGCAATCTGCAAAATTATTCCGAGTTGGCCATAAAAATGTCAAAATATCGAAAATGGGTTGGGAAAGGTCAGAGAATACTTGGACAATCCCATCTGTTTCACTAAATGAGCTCTGAAAGGGAGATGTGTTCTATTTTATTTGGCTTCTTTGATACTTTTATCTGATGTTGATAACTTTCAAACTTAAATTTTAGTTAACTACAGAGCTGAGATTCAAAGATGATCAACCAAAAAAAGTCATGATCATGTGATTTGAAAATTGTACCATGTCACAATAATGTGATTAAATAAGCAAGTAGGAAAGTTGGAGGGGGGGTGCACATGCATGCATACATGGTTAATATAAATATGTTCCTTTGTATGACGGCCTCAAGGTAGATTAGTTTTTCAGCTAACTGAAGAGTTTAAGCAACCCACTATGCCAAAGCATTGGGTGAATTGTCAGGAATTACAATCATAAATGTATGAGAATAGCATTATAAGCAATGTTTAAGGCCACAAGAAAGTTTCTCATTAAAAGTCTCTTGAAGTTACAAATGCTTTAAAGAACTTCCAGATATACAGTATCACTGTATTTCTTATGTCCTTTTATTCTTTTTAACTGCCGAGCAATGAAACCATCTCTGATATTATTTCGAAACTCCAAAATATCAAATTTGGAAACAAAAATATTTTCTTACACATCTAAGTTCACAAGGTATAGCTATGTACAGTACAAATTAATTGTCATGGCCTCTGACCTTGAACCTGAAATCATGGGCAGAAAATCACTGATGGTCTCGGATATACCCATATGTTAAGTAAAATACTGTTTTAACTTACCTGTACAACTGTATAGAGTAAAACGGAGAGTAAATACGGTCCCCATCCAGTTCCAAAATACAGCATATTCAGATAGGCAAGGACTTCAAGAAGCAGAATGTGCCCTAGGGACAGGATAAAGAATGTGTAACTTGGCCTGAATAAATCCTGAAAAAGGTAAAGAATATAAACACTTAATAATTAAACCTGCACAACAAATTACATTAACAACAACACAAGTTTTCATAGTAATTTAAAACTACAACGATTGTTGCACGAAATAAACGTCAATAGTTTTTTTTTTTAAAAAAGGAATCTTGATTTGTGGTGTATCAACAGGTAGTCTGCTTCCCTGCTTTGCAGACTCCCTGCTTTAAACTCCACTATAACATAATAATCAGGGAACCAGACTAATTAACAACAACAAAACTGAGTGATGTAAAACAAAAGTTTCTGTGTACACATTAAGGTTGATGAAACCAGCTGGAATAATGTTAACAATATTTCAAATGTTGGTCATCTTGAAAACTAGAGTTGTTCCGATAATTGATTATAATCGATGATCAACTGGTTGAGCAAACCAATAAGATAATCGATTGCGGAACTCCATAATCAAGTGTGAAATGAGAGACTCTTCCTTTTCAGTTGCATGCAAAGCACAAAGGTTAGTAAAACTCCAGTGTAAACAGTAAGCTAAATAGAGCTTCCAATCCAAAAGTTGATTGGAATTATTTATTCTCTTCACAATTTACAAATATAAAACTATACCATATACTGTAAGTGCAAATTTTCTTAATTTGGAACATATAGTCATGATTACATAATTAATAATTAAGCTGTTAAATTGTTAGATAATAAATTTAAACACATTTTGATGATTTGTTTCAGTTTAAATGTAAAATCCTTTGTAGTATTTGTAAATAAGAAAACCTTGTCCTTCTATACTTTAAATTATAGACACATCAAATATGACTGAGAGGATTTGGGTGGATTGCAACAGTATTTCAGTTGCATAAGACTGGTCTTCCATAAAAAGTTGATTTCATTTATAAAAAGTTGTGGAATAAAACTAACACAACACAATAGAAAAAAAATGAATATTTTTATCAAATTAAATGATACATGCCATTAAAGGAGATTACTCCAGTACAGATATTAACATTCTGAACTCTTGAGCAAAGATTTAACTGTACAAAAGAAACCTTAAAATTTGCTTTTAGCAACCAATTATAATCAATTATCAGCTGGTTAAGTCGAACCAATTATTGATTAAGAAATTCTGACCGATTCCCATTGCTACTGAAAATAAATGTCATTTATACTGAACAACAAACAACTTCATTGAAAAAAGCACTTTACTCACAATTAATTTCAAAGTGATTATAAAACGAGTATTGAGCCATTAAACAGCCCATTTCCCCCCAAAATGGTTTTGTTCAGCAGAGATGGTATAACTTCTTATTTTTCTGCGGTCCCTCGGTAACTCACACCATTGCTTATAGTGTGATTTATGTTTTCGGCCCCCAATGTGTGCAAGTTATTGAGGGATAGGTGTATATATATATATATATATATATATATATATATATATATATATATATATATATATATATATATATATATATAATCTTTTTACCTGTATATTCATTCTTGGAAAAGAAATACATAACAGTTCTGAATTTAAAAAAGTGATGTTTAATTCAGTTAGAAGCTAACAAGTACTTTTCAGATTGCACCTGTGGTGGCCATATTGGATGTCAGATCAGCATGTAGGACCAACAAGACATTAGTGGAAACTCAATGTTGATATGACCATCTATCCAGGAGTAGTGGCAATAAGATTTTAAGTATCATCACAGTTTTGACTATTTGGAATGTCCAAATGGCACCATTTTCATTTAGAACCAACTAGACCTTGAGATGAATGTGTTGAGTTTCAGGGCATAGCTTAGGATAAGTAGCGATAACAAACTTGTGCTAAAAGATGGACAGACAATGGAAAACAGGCCATCCCATAAGGTCATCTGGTCTATGGCCAGTCGTGATAAAAAAAACCAGAAGTGAAACAAACAAAAAAAGTTGCTCTAACTTTTGGGGTGGTTAAGTGGCACTAGGAGCATGGACTAATGTAAATTAAATTTAATAATGAAAACAAAACATACTAATTCACACCTTCAAGGAAAAGCAAAATAAAATTCATATTTGGAAGAATGTTTTCACATCAGTTAACTGTATATTTGCTTAGTGTAATTTTGAAACTCATAACTTTAATGATTGCTTAAGAAATGTTATCAAAATCTATCTGCTTGAAGTAAACAATCTGATGGAACTGAGGATTGAACACATAAGTAATAAAGACAGAATGCAAATGTGTTTCCACTGGTCTATCTATGCCTTGTATTAGTTGTTTTGTTTTTGTGCAATTTGGACTTTTTTAAACGTAGCTTTGACAATTTTCCAGTCATATCACTACGATGTCCAGTGTGGCAGCTTATAGTGATGTCCAGCACTGGGACATCATGCCGCAGACATGTGGCATGATGTCCCACCCAGTCACATTATCCTGACACCAGGCCGACCAGTCCTAACACTAACCTCTTAATGCTGAGCACAAAGCGAGGCAGCTGTTAGTACCATCTGTATAAGTCTTTGGTATGACTTGGCCAGGGGTCGAACCCGTGCCTTCCCGCATCCAAGGCAGACACTCTAACCACTAGGCCACCAGAGCCATCTTCCAAAATCATAAAACCATTCAAGGGATTTCTTTTATTAATGCTGCATTCCTCCCAAAAGTCAATTTTTAAACAAAACTACAGATTTGTTATTTTCAGCACCTAACAATGTAAAATAAGTCTTACCACCAAAATGCACCCAGAATGTCCAGTTAGGCTTGTTTTACTTATAGGAAGCTCTTGAGTTGTGGTCTCAAAACAGTGACATTTACATTTATTTACATAGCGAGTTTGGTAGGGGTGAGTATTGCCAGGAAAGAACATATTGCAATATATTGCAATACGTATCAGTATATATTGGTCATTGACATTTATAATTCTAATGTTGATTTTGCATATTTTGTACTGCAATACATGTAATGAGCAATTTGCCTTGCAAGTAATAAATTCTGAATATGAAAATAAAATGATGTTGCCTTTTATTTCACCAAAACACCTGCTAACATAATAATTACATTAAAGATTGAGCCAACAATACATGAACATAAGTGAAAACTTCTACAAGCAGGAAACAAAAATTTGCAGAAGGGTTGAAGTTTTATTTTGCCTGATCAGAAAAGCCTTTGGTCAACAAACTAAAATGATCAAAAGGTTTATATCTTACAGTACAGTCACAACAAAGAACAAAAATAAGTTTTAAAAAATGCATGTAATCATAATTTTCACACTGACAAATGTCTTGCTTTGATTTTAAAAATGAATGAATAATATAGCATATCAGTAATATCAATCATTCCAAAACTTTCTTGGTGTCAACCTCAGACTAACAATGTCAGTTGTTAATGCAACTTTAGATGTGAGGGACAAACGTGATCTGATGTCCTCTTTGGCTTTTAAATACAAATCTTTGATCATTTTTTCTGAAAACTTGTCTAGATGGTACAATAAATTTGCAGATCAAGCACCAACGCCATGCATAAGAATCCCTTTTTTGACACAAAACTGTATGGATGCAAGTCGTGAATGATGAATGTGACACTGTCAGAAGTGATAGCTGTGCCTCACTGTGATGAAGATTTGTATTCAGTCTGTGTTGGTTGCCTTTTTTGACACAAAACTGTATGGATGCAAGTCGTGAATGATGAATGTGACACTGTCAGAAATGATAGCTGTGCCTCACTGTGATGAAGATTTGTATTCTGTCTGTGTTGGTTGCCGACCTGAAACATTCGGTATGTCTTTACTGGGACCTTCAGTTTTTATGCCAGGGATTGTTTCATGTCATTGTTGCACAGTAACAGTGGTCTGTAAATGAGTTGAGAGGTTTGTCATCCCACCTGCGTGTTTGATTTCGGTTGTTGTTCAACCTGCATGTTTGATTTCAGCTGTGCACATATTATATGCAGCAACTGTTTAGTCAAGTGTATTGGTACCAAACTCACTTTATAGTGAAAAATTATTCCAAATAGGACTATCTTCTCTTGGGTTCTTCATGAACTCATATTTAGAAGCTGCCACATTGGTAATGATGCTAACATTAATGGAAGACAGCGGTCTCCTCAAAGTTAGTTCTGGAAAGTCTAGTGCAGGTGAAGAAAAAATCCAGTATACTGATATTTCCATACTCGTATTGTGATATACCATATCAAGCTTTTTGTATTGCAATTTACCAGTATAACGGTGTATCGTTAGAGTTTTGACAGCATGATTTCACTAAATTGTAAATGACTGTCTCTATTTTAGACCTGGGCATCATCCAGAAATGAGAGGCATTACAAGATTTACTAATTTGGAGTCTTCCCCATGATGAACACTGTATTTCTGTTGCTAGATTACATCAGAATTACCATTGGCAGCCAAACTTTTCAAGAAAGTTGGCAAATTAAATGGCAATGAAGAATCTAAATATAAAATATTATCAACAGATGTGGTGCAACTACTTCCAGCACCAAACTTGTCAATTGCTGGCTCACAAATATTTTATGAATTTTAAATAGAGAAATAACATTTTCTTTGTCCGGCCTTGTTACACGAGTTACATTTTCAACCCTAATAAAGTTTTAATACCAATTTAATGGAACATGAAACAATGACGTATCTTTTGTTGTTTTGTGCTAATTGCAAATGGTCACTAACAGCTTAAAAATTAGTAAGAAAATGTTTAACATCAGAATACTTGTAAATTCCTAAAATAATGTATGAAGTTATTGTCATCTGATGGACTACAAATACATGATAAATTGACACATCTTTATATACATCTTAACCATACAGATGCTGCTGCTGCTGCTGCTTTTATTCATTATGTTTGTGTGTGTGTGATTTGGATGTTTAACCTAGCTTTAACAATTTTTCAGTCGTATCACTACAATGTCTGTCATGTGGCAGTTTACAGTGATGTCTAGCACTAGGGCATCATACCACAGAGATGGAGCATCATGTCACACCTCATACTCAAATTCAACCTGAAGTTATGACATACAACTGGTCAGTGACTTGATGTTAGCTAATTATGAATTGAGTTTAAGCACGAGACAATTTTATCATCTTGAGGACAGGTGCACAATTATACATTTTAAAAAAAACATCAGACTTTAAAGAGCTGTACTTGAACTACAGCTTTGTTTCCTCTATTCCAATTTTTGGCATGTTGACTCGAAATATTTCATGCTTTTAAAAAAGAAAAAGAAATTTTCTAAATGTTATAGCTGGTCTTAAATGGATTTTATCTTTCATTATTGGTAACACTAGTAAGCATCACAATCAACTGAGCACTTTTCATTTATCATGGTCTCTCATCAGCAACTATAGGATATGCACTAGGAAACCTAATCCAATATGGCTGCCTTTCATGCAGTACATGACTGTTAAAGCCTCTTTTGAACTATAGCACTGGGCTTTGGAATACCTCTCAGTTGATCTAGCACAGCATCAGACTTGTAATCCAAGGTCACGGATTTGATACACACCCAGACCAACCCAGGTCGGCTGCCTCGGTGTGTCCTTGGGAAAGGCACTTAAAGCCTATTTCCTCTGCATGATGTAGTCAATATTGTGATGAAAGTGCTGGCACAACCAACCTACCAACACTACTAACTGGATAAACAAAAGAAATAAAGTATTTCAACAGTAGATCAAGCAAACCTAGTTTCCCTGCAGGTGATTTTTAAAATGTCAAAAACCTCACCACCTAGCCAACCAACCGAACATTTCTGTCAACATGAAATGGGAAATGTCATTTATAAATTGCAAAAAATAACGCTGCATTTACAATAATTTGGCTTACCATTTTTTCAGCAGTTTCACGGAGTTTCCTAAAGTCTTGCTCCATTTCAAGCTTATCTCCCTTGGTCTGTGACTCGTCCAGTTTCCCAATATTGAGTGGCTTTAGATACTTCTTCACATAATTAAGGTCATTGTGAAATGCTTGAAAAGCATCCTTTTAAATGTAGAAAGAAAATAAATTAGAATATATCAACCTATGTTCACCTTACAATGAAATAAAATATTCAATGCAAAAATAAAGCAAACGATATAATTAATAACAAGAATTTTAAACTCCACTGAAAATTCTTCCATGTTTGGAACATATATGCCAATACATCTACAGGCAAAATCCAAGCATTTTCCTGAATGAGAATAGCTGCATATGTGATTCAAATTTCATTTAATATTTCTTCATAAAAAAAAAAACAATTACAAGCCACAATACCCTCATTTAGAAAGCTGGCAACTCCAGAAACAAGGAACACCTTAATCTATTAAACGAGGCAAAACCCTGATCAAGATTTAGAAAAAAAAGTACCAGTACATGGTATTCCAAATGTCTGATTGTAGATTCTGTATCAGCATATGAAAAAAAATCATTTGGTTATTTATCAATCTGTTACAAGTATATGATCAGTAGATTTTTTTTATTATTTTTTTAAAAGTAAATACCTTACAGATCCATATTTAATATCACTTATGGACCAAACTACTAACAGCGTAGTGCCACTTGTGCCATCACAGTATGCACTGACAAAATTAGCATCTATATTGTTCATTTTATATTTATGATTTCAAGGAGAGATCTAAATAAGAATTTCATGTCTTGGATATTTTAAGTGTGGTTTAAAACCAATTAGTGTTTTTTTTACAAATCTGGTGAATTTTTTTAGTGAACACCTAAAAACATATCCTAATGACAATAGCGAGTCTCAATTGGAAATATTAATCACGCCTTTGAGGCAGCTTTGTGACCAAGACAAATGGATGCATTCAATTATATGGAGAAGCAGCAAGGCCACATATTGATATAATAATGAGTGTGATCATCATGATGATATTAACAATAATGTTTATCTTTTATTACTGTACTAAATTATCATCATGCAGTAATAACTATGGATTATTATCAGTATCTTAATCATGATCGTAATTATATTAAAATTTTGAATGTTTTTTTGGTTTGTTTTGTTTTAATGGCATTTCTAACCAATTATTGGCTATATCATGCCAAGGAAATGTGAACTAAGTTCCTTTCCTAAACACAGCTACATATAAGCAGCTGAACTTTGCTGTCAGTGAGAACATTAATTTCTCATTGAATATAAATATATCATAACAAAATTATAAAAATAAAATAATTAAATTAAATTCATTGACCATTATTTTTAATTAATTGTTTATACAGTGTATTTACTTTAAATAATAATAATAATACTAACAATAATAATAATAATACAGTGGTCCCCGTCTTATATGGCCACCCCTTCTGCACCGGGAAAGTGGCCTTATAAGACGGGTGGCCTTTCCAGACGGGAACTAAATTTTTGGTGAGAAGTAATGTACATAGTAAGAAAGCTACATGCCTCAAAGCATTTAATATCTTCATTTAAAAGTAACATTAATTATTAAAAGGTTCTTCTTGTTATAATAATAGACTTATTTAAACTGAATATACATTAATAGTTCTTATTCTTGGCGTAAGCGTGATATGCGAGTGGATGTTGTCGTCATGCACATTGCAAAACCATTTAAAAACGTCATTTAAATCTTGGTACATACATAATTCTCTTTCCATTTGCTCCATTTTCCCACTGCTGCTGAATAACTTCCTTATCAGTTACGATGTTGTTTATTCAAGTCTTTTCAACCTAAAATTGTTGTATTCGAGTCTTTTCAACCTAAAATTGTTTGGCAAGTCCCCCCTCCCCACCTCACCCAATGTCGTAGACTATAATAACTGACTTTTTTCTAAATTAATCGTCTCCGTTTACGTGATGACATGTTAATGTTTGGTAATGATTTATTCGGATGTTGTTAACTGTATGCGATTTAATTATGCAGACGAAACTTTTGTAGAGCGGACGAAATGCCTTCTTCGTAACGGAAGCGATAAATGTGTTGTCACGTGATTTTTTGGTCTTTGTCTGGTACCCTGTTTAGTTCAAGGTTAATTTCTCTGTGTGTGTGTCTGCACAAAAACTATTTTTAGCCTATGCTGACCCTGTTATGATCTTGACGATTTCATCCAGTTGTAATCATCAATGTTGCCAACTACAAGACTGATAAAACAATTTTTCTGCTTTTAAACAAAATGCTATGTGTTTTTAAAGGCAGCGATCTTGTCACATGATTCATTAGTCGCAGTCTGGTACCCTATTGTATTTACATTTCTTGACATTAAGTGAGAGAAGCCAAAACGGCTTCGATATGTACACAGATCTGACCTGAACAATAGCACCTCGCGGCCGTTAGGATTTGTAAACTTGACAATTATTGTCAGTAGATATAGCCACTCATTATGAAAGTGAACAAGCTCAACATCTTACTAAGGGAGGCCATAAAGGATATAAAACCATTTTCCTGCTGACTTGTGTATTGTACATCAATACTGCCACCTCTCAGCTGTTACTACTGTTCAATAATTGTAATCTTAAGAATTATCAGAGTGACTAAACTGGACATCTCATGATAACACAGCAGTAAATATAATCGGATTATGTGTACTTACCTTTTTGTATGGATTAAAATTTGAGTCTTTCTCAGCTTTATGGAATAAATGTGGCCTCTCGTGAGGCGTAAATGATATAATATTAACCTTAGTGGTACATGTACTTTAGTCAACACTTCTTTCATTAACGAAAACCTGACATCGGGAAACAGAAATCGGATTACTTAACACATGTTATAGAATAAAATACTGGTTCTGGATACATATTACAAAATAAAATGCGGCCGCTTGTGAGGGGTAAATTTTATATTTTTTTGCACTAATATGCTGGCCGCTGGTTGCGTTAGTGGGGTGGCCTTTCGTGAGGGGTACTTTTGAACACAGACTCGTCGGTGCTGACGGATTCTGGCCGTAAGGAGTGGGTGGCCACTGGTCAGGGGGGCCGTTCAAGAGGGGGACCACTGTATATTTTTAAAGTTTAATTACTGGCATTTGGTTTATGCTATCAAAAAGAAAAAGAAAACTGAAGTTAAAATAAATATTATGTGATTTCCTTAAAATATCACGTATCTTCTTTTATCTTATTTTTTTTTTACTCATGTTGGGATATTATGTTTGGGACAAGCATTCATTTCCCAAAGGCAAGTTCAATTTTCCAAGCAAATTGACTTTTATCAGATCTTTAAATCCCTGGTGTGGTTCGAGGCAACTACTGAACACATGAAAACTGGTACACCATGAATCAAATGAATCTACCATTTCAACATACTGTGTTGTTTTTCAACAACTGCTATTAATACTGAGATTGCATATCAATGGCAACTTATAGACAATTACAAGTCATAAGAAGTGAAAGAAGTTTTGTCAAATCACAAATTTAAAGGGTTAATGTGCATAAAGTTATTAAATTTTTTATACATTAGATATACTTTAGAAGAGCAATTAAAACAATAATTCAAGTGTTTCATTGAAAAAGCATGAAAGCTGTGCAATAATCTATAATGCATGGTATAATGACCACAAAAAAAACTAGAATGATACAAAATGACTGATGACACCACAAATATGATGCAATCAATAGACAAGGTGCAAATGACAATAGACAATTTAAACAGGGTAGATGACTGTGTTAAATTCTGTAAATAAATAGTGAAAATCAAACTTAAAGCCTTTCATCAAATCAGGTTTCAATTTATACAGCCCTTATCTAGTTATTATGTTGAAACCCAATTTGCCACAGACAGGACATGACACAATGTCATGGATGGACAGAAAACAAAGCTAACAACATCACTGCCAGAAAAGTGTCTTGAAATCCAAAAGCACTGGTAAAAAGAAAAATAATACTAATGATAAATAAATGGTCATACTGTTGCATCTTGGCCAGCATAAAAACCAATAACACGATTTCCACCTGGGTGCTTCTTTATCCAATTGGTAATGTCGTACACCTCCCCTTCAATCACCAGCCATGGCTTTTCCTTCACATCATGAGTCTTTATCTCCTCCCAGGAAAAACTAGGCTTTGCCCCTTCAAAAAGCTTCCCACCTTTTCCCATGTCAAAGCAAGACAAGTCAACAATATATATCCGCTAAAGAAGTCCAAAACCGAGTTTTAATCACGATGGCTTCCTCGTTCAGACTAGACTATCCAGAGAAAATTTAATGGCAGCAGGATGTTCCTGAAAGAGATTTGAATATATTTAACCTCTCCTCAGATGAAAAGCTTGCTATACATAACAAATACTATTATTTTAAATTGCTGAATGACATGCTTATACAATCCTAAAACTTTCTGTATTATGGCCCATCTATGGCCCAATTACACTAAACATCACTGGCACAAAGTGGGAGTTTCTCAGACCAATTTGTTGAGTACTTTGTGCAAAAGAATAATGGCATGTGGTTATAACTAACATTTTGGATTGGGAGGGGGAGAATTCTCTTATGATGGTATTATTGGAATATGATACCCATTTAGTCCTGTTGTCCAAGCATGATGGTCAATCAAACATATGTAGGTGTCATTTTACTCAGCTATAAGTCCATGACTAAGCCATTATAAACAAGATTATCAATATCACACCTTGTCACCTCATGACCCATCAACCACAGGGGCAAGGTTGGGGCAAGGTAGATTTATTCTGACCTATAAATGTTTACAGATAAGTTTATCAAGTAATTTTACTTACTGTGCATGTACCAATTAAGGGGACTGGCCAATGTATGAATATGTGTGTGTGTTTGTGTGTGTGTGCACATATATATATATATATATATATATATATATATATATATATATATATATATATATATATATATATACACACACAAATTTAAAATGCATTATGACCCTTCCCAAAATACACTGATGTAACCATTGCCAATATCTAAGAGTTAACTCAATTTATTCTAAATCAATCACAGTTTAACAGTTACACCCACAAACTTACTCTACCATCTGCAAAAAAAATTCTGGTCAAATACACATTTAAAATACTTCAATTTTGTTCCTAAGGACAGTCTAGTCATGTCCATCTGACAATCATTTATCTATCTGCTTCCATAGCTTCAAACTAATTCTCACCCATTAGCCTGTTGCTAGCATTGAAACAAAAGTCTGAATCAGCAACCAACACACTAAAACTACCATCTTAAATCCGGTAGGTGCAAGTTGATGATACAGTTGTCAATATCATTATTCTTGTCATCTTTTTCATTCCTTTTATTTCCAAAATGGTGTAAACACAGCACCTACCAGTAGTGCTCCAAGTATCTGTGAAGCCTTAACAGCCCCACAAGACATCCTACACTAAAACTTTTAGCAGCCATTTCAAATTACTGTATATACATGTACTTGTTTATAAGTCAAGTCAAACTGCATAGATCCTGATCTGCCATAGCATAACACGCCTGCAGATCTGGGTCTATGATGTTCTACTGATAACTCCTAGCAAACTGCACAGACCCAGATCTGCCAGCACATTATGCAATGGAAGATCTTGGTCATTTGAAGTTTGCAGTTGGACTTGTCTTATAAGAGAGTATCCATGGTGTATTTCCTAGTCCCAACAATTTTGATGCAATATTCACTGAACAGAAATCAGTCGTGTGGGGAATTATTAGTAGGTGGCACAAAGTAAATACAAACGAAAGAATACCTGCATAGCAAGAGATATCATTCACCTGAGTAGCTGATATGTTATCTTCTGAGTGCAAATTCACACACATAATGAAACTATAGAGAGGGGGAAAAAATCTGTGGAAGACATTTGTTGATGTACTGGTATTCTCTATTAATGTCGGCGTTAATTATCTTCCTTCCTAATCATCATCTGAGATCATGATGATAAAAGTATACAAACCAAATCTTATTGCAATCATCATCTGAGATCATGATGATAAAAGCATACAAACCAAATCTGAGTGCAATCATCATCTGTGATCACAATAATAAAAGCATACAATTAGCATGATAAGCATACAAACCATATCTGATTGCAATCATCATCTGAGATCATGATGATAAAAGCATACCAACCAAATCTGATTGCAATCATCACAATGATAAAAGCATACAAACCAAATCTGATTGCAATCATCATCTGAGATCACAATGATAAAAGCATACCAACAAAATCTGATAGCAATCCTCATCTGTGATCACAATGATAAAAGCATACAAACCAAATCTGATTCCATCCATTATCTGAGATCATCGATGATAAAAGCATACAAACCCAATTTGATTGCAATCATCATCTGAGATCACAATGATAAAAGCATACAAACAAAATCTGACAGCAATCAGATTATGGATGAAGCCTCTAAGAGTGTTCACAAGCATGTGTAGGTGGATGGATAGTCCAATAAATCAACCCCCCAAATCTGTGTTGATACTGATGGATGATACATGGGTAAAATATCACCTGTTCATTAAAATGTGCAATTTTGCTGCATGCAGATCTTTCCAGAACAAACCTGCATACATTTTAGACACATACCAGTAATTGGTAACAGCAATATGTAGCATGAAATTAAAAATGGCCAGAGGACAGAGGCTTGTACTATTCCATGTGGATGTACAAGTCATCAAACATCAGATTTGCTCCAGAATTATAATTTACATGCCACCAAAAGAACCCTACACCCAATGTTAGCTCCACAGCTGCAAGAAATGCTGGTTAAATTCTATAAAATGCACACCCATGTGTGCAGCCAAAATTGGCTGCAGACTTTTTTCATGTTTTAATGAATAGGTGATACCAGCCCCTAAACTGCCAATCAATATCATCATGGATGGGGGGCTGATTTATCGGCCTAGTAGATGGACCAATTTTGCACAAGGCAAGACAGACAAAAAGCCATACAACAGCTCACTTGGTTCTTAGTCATATCAGCTAAATGGCAAATGCTTCAGCACTTTTAACACTGCAATATTAGCAACAGAATCTTTACAAAATGAGACAATCAGATCCATGATTACCTCATTAATTTCAGCAAATCTTACTCATTACTGAACTTCAAGATCTTAAGTATATCAAAATCTAATCCAATCTGGCCTCCAGATTTAATAAAAAAGTACAGCCGATCAGATGAAAGATCACCTCATTAATATACATAAACCTCACTCATTACTGAACTCAAAGATCTTGATGAAATGAGCAATAGTTTCAAAATTAGGATAGGTAGGTAGGTAGGTAGGTAGTTTGGGTTTTCTTAACATTATATATATATTATAATGATCAGGGGTCACACTATCAGGCAAAGTGAGCAATTAAGTTGCATAAAAATGAAAACTTCACCTTTCTCTGTTAAGTGAAAATAACTTCACCCTGCGATTTGTTTAGATGTACATTGAGTGACTATGTTTGGAGATGCTCCCCTAAGATTAGCTCAAGGCTAAATGTAGGCATCCAGCCATCAAATAACTGGTGCTGATTTCAATTGCGCTGACAAACAAACTCTTGCACATTCACAGGCATGTGTTTTGATAGCTGATTGACCATTAACCCTTACCCAAGTAAATTACAGTAGAGATGTGTGACAAGACCTATATGTCTCTGGTTATAGCAACTATCACTGGCCTATTTCCTCAAGTTATCATTTGATGATAAAAAATATATAAATTTGTGTTTCGAAATTTAAACAATAGCATGTAAATAGCAATTTGTGTTTAAAGAACAGAATCAGTGACCGGAAGATTTCAACTGCTGCACGTGCATTATTTTCTTCATAAAATTAGTTTGAAACCTATCAGGGGGAAATAATGTTGGACATCGCTTTGCCTTGGATGTACCAGTCTGTTAGAATGTGTGTTTTCGTAAAAATTTGGACAAATATATTTTTTTTTAATTATTTAACTCATAGATACCAAGTCTAAATATTGTTATTCAAGATTTAGCATAAAAATGCAACTATGTAGGTCCCAACGTATGGGACAAGGCTATGTTGTATACTTCAGGAAGCGCTGTAAGGTCTTAATTGTTTTCACTCATTTCTACAGAGCTCTTAAGCATAAAATGAGCATTCTATAGATAACATTCCATATTTACAGAAAACTGTATGAAAAATGTACATTTATTTTCAATACTTACCTGGATATGCAGTTAAAATTCTTGTCACAAATCCACTAAATCCATGTGGATTAGCAGGAGAGTACAGACACAAAACAATCAGTACAGACGCAAAACAATCAGATAAATTATTTATGCATAACACACACTTTAATTAGTCTACATGTCAAAATTTCGCTGAGTAGTCATAAAGCCCGCAAATTCTGAATGCTGTATTACATAACTGTCAAATTCTTCTTTCAAAATTTTTAAAGTGCTACTGATTTTTCATTTTCCTGAAGCAACATGTTTTTAAGTTTAACAAAATCCCTCACCTCTAACATTTTTTAATCATATAACATCCATGACTCACATCGATAAAGCAGGTTTTGATTAATTTCTGGTGCCATTTTTTTTTTTAATTTAGACCAGTCTGCTACATACGTGTGTATCAAAACATCACGAATCTATGGCACATTCACATTCAAGAAACCCGTCTGTTTTCTTGGAACTGTTTCAAGTACAGTTACTATAAATAGAAAATAAGGTAATTAGATGAAGCTCTAATGATGGATAAATGCACTGCAGCCAATAATCACACAACACAAGCCTCAAACTGTTTTTATTATTCGGTATCTTGCTCACTCCTGATGTCACCTGATGTCTTTGATCTGAACTTGGAACCCTGGGGGATTGGGGGGGTAAATGGGTACCAAGTTGCCCACTTTACCCAGGTTATTATCAATGCACAGGTACCTGAGTAAGTTGGTACCCGCTGACAACTTTAGTCACAAGATCGTGACCAGTTGACAATTTTCACCTGCCAAACATTAATTTGGTGCAAATAAAACCAGTTAGCTCATAACTTGGAATGCTGATCTGTTCACCACCAAAAATGTTTGGTACTTCCACATGCAGGAAATTAGAATGCTCTACTGAACATTGGTGTCTTATTTTCAAATAAATAAAACACATAGCTGCAATGGGTTTATGAGAGTATCCAAGAATAAGACTAAGCCAGGGGGTTCCATATGCTGAATATTGCCTATCAATGAACAGAAGCTGCCAGTTCATCATTAAAATGGGAAGGTTTTTGGATTATTTTATAGCTTCCAACAGAAAGAAATCAATGATTATTGACTGAGCAACCTGAAGAAAATCTCGCTATAATGGAAATCTGCAAGCAGTGTTCATTCTTGAAAAAGAAAAAATTTAGTTTTATTGGTACCTTATAAGTGGATCTTGATTTTAATCCAACTGCATGAACATGAACTTGGAACCATGACCGGCCAAATCTATGTGTGAGCAGTGTGCTGGCACAGGGTGCTGTTTAAAGAGGGGCACCAAAATCGGAGAAGGGACATAAAAATCAGACAAGGGAGCTAAAATAGTTTTAGTACTAACAAATAAGAGCTTCATGCAGTGCTAAGATGTCCCTTGAAGTGAAGACAGCAAACACATTTGGTCACAGATTGCCCAGCTCATGGCACAACACTATGAACAACTGGAGCAACACTGTGAGCAAGAGAATGAGCTAGTTGTGAACAACTAATGACCTAATGTCCAAAATATGAAAAATCCCACTGGAATATAGATCTGTCACATTCTGGGGCACCAGACATCAGACAGATACAGGGAGGTCCCGGTCCAATAAAAATACCTATCCCAAAGGACCAGAGATGGCAAGGCTCAGGGTAGCGTTACCGAGTAATTTTGGCTATAATAATCTTAACTGGATAAACTGGTTAGGAGATAATACAGTGATGTATTATACAACTGTTGAATGAACTATCTCAAAATCTGGAAATGCATATAGCAATTCCTGTACAAATATACAGC
The DNA here is from genome assembly GCA_016617855.1 of Megalonaias nervosa. NCBI lineage: Eukaryota > Metazoa > Mollusca > Bivalvia > Unionida > Unionidae > Megalonaias > Megalonaias nervosa. The sequence continues at coordinate 7,659 of JAECUM010003927.1, read as the reverse complement.
AAAGATTTGCCGGCAAGTGGATTCTATTGGAACTCCCTGGATTATGATGTCATGAAGTGCATGGCTTCAAAAAGGTCAATTGGCAAATAAACAACTAAACTGATCTTACAGCATTCTTTCTTCCTAAAATAATTTCCATTTACATTGATGATGTTAACCAACAATGTTTAACAATTTTTTTTGTCCTCTGCCATGCATAACCCGTCTGTAGCACAGCAACATGAGACAAAGCATGATGGGAGATCAAGGTTAAGTGAAAACAAAAAAAAAATTCCACAATTTTTGTGCAAAAATAGTAGTACCCAGCAATGGCCAGACCACAGCGTCACTAAATATGTAAATATCTCTTCCATAAACAGATATTTTTAAATGTCCGTCTTACTGCTTGGTAACTGATAATAATTTTTTCACAGAATATTCAACATGCATTAGGGATTACCATACATAAAATTTTGCATTTTCTTTAAAGAAGTTAAGACTTGGCTCTGAGGACATTTTGCTGATTTCTATTTTACCATGATTAAAAGTCTCCATGCACTAAAATGATTTTGAATCCTTTCCACTACAATGATTTTGTCTTAAATATCATATGCAAGATGATTTACAATCTCAATTTGTAGAGAAACTTTTATAAGTTTAGCATCATATAGGATAAAGGTGAAACACAGCTGCTGTATACATTAGCTAGAAGAGACTTTGCACAGCAGCCATGTACCTCATCTGGAAAGCCTATTCACACAACCACCATATATATATATATATGTGTATGTATGTGTATGTATATATGTATATATATATATATATATATAATGCTCTGCTCCTTCACCTGAGTAGAAATATAAATTTTCAAATAATAAGAGTGAATTTTGTGGGTGAAAAAGTTGTTGTTGTTGTTGTTGTTGTGGGGCTTAACGCCATTTTTCAGCACACGATAGGCTATACATGGCGGCCAGTATTAATGGTGGAGGAAGAAACCGGGAAATCCCCGGAAAGAACCACCGACCCACGAGAAGCTACTGGCAAGCTTTCTCACATATCCACATTTGCCCAATCCTAGACTCGAACCCATGCAAACAGAGGTGAGATGGCAGTGATCCGTAACAGAGAGCGCTTTAGACCACTTGGCCACTTGGGGCCCCTGAAAAAGTTGTGTTATAATGAAGCATATCATGGCAAGGTTTCACCATATGCTGCCATTTTAAAAGAAGGTTCTGTAACCTACTGTATAATATGCTGAAAGGAAGAAATATTGTGTAGAAGTAATTGCCAGCAAGATTTGTGAGACCATAAGTTACAAGGTTTTGTGACTAAAAGTTACTGGTTAAGGTTTTGTGGATGTTTGTTGATGGCTAAACATAACGTTCTACTTTACTGTCCCCCAATTAATTTAATTAATCATTCAAAACAAAGTTTTTTTTTTTATTTTATGATCAGAAGAGTTGGCTAGATAAAGTGTTATTATTTTGAAAGTAACAGATTTCTTCGGTAATGTCAGCTGTTTACTCTTTATGTTCTGTAGTGTTTTGTGTACTTCAGCACAGTAAATCTGAGTAACAGAATTCTTTGTTAATTCAAGATTGCAAATGATGCACTGAATAAAAGAAAAATGCATGAAGATTAGATCCTGGATCTTTTGCGGGACAAATTTGGTAATGTTAGCTGTTTACTGTGCATGTTCTGTAGTGAATTGTGTACTTTTTCACAGTAAATCTGAGTAACATAATTCTTTCTTAATTCAAGATATCAAAAGATGAATAAAAAAAATTAAAAACTAAGTAAATAAATAAAACATGCATGAAGACTAGATCTTGAACATTTTGGTATATTTTAACTTCACTACAGTGGATGATGCTATTCTTTGTTTATGTAACATTTTTCTTTTCAAAAGACTTTTAGAGAAGAAAAACAAATCTGGACAACTAAATTAACATTATCAAAATTTTTTCTCTAGTGAGAACAACTAATTAACGGACTAGCCTCTAATTGTTTGCACGACGTATCATAATTATTATAATCGAAACTTTAAAGTAGACAGGTCGCCGCTCGACAGTGAATTATAAAAGTTTAGTACTCGGCTGCCGTTAATCCTACAACGTAAGACACATCACCCGATATTTTTGTGCTGGGGGTGACAGCACTGAAACAAAACAAAACATGTGCTATTCTTGCACTGTATGACTAGGTTGCCGTATGAACAGACACTTCCTAAAATAAAACGCGGATAGCAATTTCTTGGTCTGCGTAAAGTTGAATTAACTCCGCGTCAACGGTACGGTATGTCGGACTTTAAAAAAGGTATCTGTCCAGCAATACAAGAGTTGTTATTTATTTTGTAAATTAAATGCAATATCGTCCTGTGTTGCAACTCTCAACCGACAGTCCTCGACGTCCATTAAAAAAAATCAATGGCGCTGTGGACTAAACACTATGGATAAATGTATTTTCCTATCCAAGAATAATGAGTAATGACATGTCCAATTCTTCCAATTTTTTAAATTATTCTCGCAAATATATTTACCTTCTTGAAATATTCCAGCCCTCAGCCGATAAAAATTCTGGTGCAGTTAGACTTGCACATATATGCCGGTATATCAGGTCAAAAGGTAAGCTTACTCATTCGGAACAACATTGATCGCGTGATGTTCTTAAACAGATCGCATGGTCTTTGATTTGTCTAATGTTCAAGTGAGCGCAGGAGTGAAAATATCACAGCAGTGAAATATCAACATCTATTTTTATTTTTTATATAATACTCATTTTGAGATTAGCAAGTTTAGTAACTTCAGAAAAAGCTGCGGTTCAAGGTCATGTCATGTGCACCACAAAACCGAACATGTATAATGGCATGCACGCAAGTTAAGCACCTGTTTCCATCGCGTGTGGAAGAAGAGGTAGAGAGGTCAATTACCTTGAATCCTAATATTGCATTGATTCCTTATTATGGACAGAACTTTTTACTCGGCAAGACGGACAAGAAAATACTTTTTTTCAACAAAGTAGTAAAGCTTATCAGAGTTGGTTATTTCTCATCGATAACCACCGCTATATGCATCCAGAACGACCATGAACGACATATCCCCCACCCCCAAAAACGACGCCAATATTGCAATTAAAACGGTATATTTTGTTAAGATAGCAAACAGCAAAGAATATAATCAAAATCACTATCTAAACTAATTGTAATATTTTTCATGAGAACGAAATTTATAAGCTTTATTTAAGAAAAAGATATAAGTAAAGGTTAGCTCTGAAAAAAAAAAAAAATCAGACAGTCAGAAGAGATTGCAATATGACAGTACGTCAAACATTAGAAAAAAAATATTCATTACATAAATATGTGTTGTTGCAGCTTTAAATAAACCGAAATAATGCATGAATTTTGTAAAATTTACTAAACTTGATAAAGTACTTAAAGAGGATTCCTGATTCTTTTTTATAGTCTCAGCTTTGGAAAAGTGCTAGTATTTTAAAATCTATGCTATAAGCATGCAAAGTCAGTCTTAAAGGTTTGAGGTTTTTTTACCAGTTAAACTTTGGATTGGCTGAAATACATGACATGTACGTGATGAATGTAGATTACAGCTTACATAAGTGTTTGGCGGAAGGTTTATTTGCTCATATTTCCTCAGTTCCTTCACAATTGTATAGAAAAGAGAATACTATATACAAGACGAAAAGTGCATTAATTTCTGTTTTGTTATGTGCATTTTAAGTGATATCCGACAAATTAAACAGTCACGTTCCTATCAGCTAATCCAGAGGCAGTGATGAGGGCATCCGGTATGCTCTGAGCAAAGATAACGTCAACAGTCCTAGCTATTAACTCTGCTATATAGCAACAATGGAATGCACTCCGACCTGTTTTGTTGTCTACCATCATTTAGGTCTGTGACAACAGTCTTTCTATAATATAACTTCCCAGGTAACTTAAAGTTGTTTATGCAGGATAGAAACAAAGAAAAATTAGTTGGCCAAGTTGTTCTACAATTTGTCATTCACGATTCCGCTTAGCACCGCCATGTATCTACAAAAGTTTTTGTTTTAATATATAAAATTGTAAAAGTAGAAAGAAATGCATGGCTATGTGTTATGTGTAGGTTCGTACAAAAGTAACAAAAGAAAAGAGTGAAGCCAACAATTTTTGTAAATTTAACAAAAATGATTTATTTCCCTAGAAAACAATGTAAAAATATGAAATAGGACTTACGGTTTGTGAATATAATCCAAAATTTAATCCTACAATTTAAAAATTTAAGTCCTATCACTAAACAGTTCTAGTTGAATCCAGGTTCGAATCTCGATGACGTTCCAGTATGGAAGCGATGACAGACCCTCGTTGAATCACAGTTTATGTTTCCGTTTAGAATTCCAGAATAAACTTCCACTGAATTTCTTTGTCCCAGAACTTTTATAAAAAAAAAAGTACACTTGTTTAGTTTTCTAGAGAATGAATTATTAAATTCCAAACAATAAACGAACTTCAGAACAAGCTGGCAACAACAATAATAACCTCTTGAGCCCTCAAGGTTTAAAATACAACTCAATAGATCTAGTAGAAAATGGCTGTTTTAAGCCTCGATTTTAGATCACATTGTGGCTCACGTGACAGGCGACGTGACCGCTAATTTGAACAGAGCAATTAACAAAAATGCCATTTATCACGTATGCAAGAATAGCCCTATCTAAGAATCAAATTCTCACACTGGAAATAAAAAAAAAAGAAAGGCTGTTACAATTTAGCTAACACGTGGGCCGAAAATGACCTTGGTAATAGCCAATCGTATTCACCCGATGGTTACAAGATCTACGAACCAAGATGAGCTAAAAACAGTGCTTAAGCAACGGTTACATTCTAATCGGGTCAAGCCAATTTTCCGAAAAGAGACTCAAATCCAATGAAAATTATCATTACAATAAAATGTAAGGAAACAATTAAAATAAAAAAAAAGAATTTAAAACTAACACACAAGTAATTAAATTACATATACGTAACACTATGTATAACATAAGCTGTCTGTAAACGGTTGTTGTTTTGTAATTTATTCATTCCCTCGAGTGCCCTTAGACACATTTGTAATAAAGTTCTGCATGTTTATTCGCAATACTTATGACCCTCCAACCAATATCAAACTGGTAAAATTATCAATCGTTACGTAATTACACCTTTTGGCGGTTGTTTCTTGCTCAGGCGGCGTGGATCACTAGTGGTTAGACACCTAGGTAATTTTCATTACAGTAAATAACATGTTCATCAGTTACGTAGCAAGCGCCCAAGTAACCGCATCAACAACTGCGGAGAGGGGAGGGGGCAATGTTACCATCAAACAAATTTTTAATTAAGTTTTACGGGGGAAAGGGGCCAGCATTTCTTGATACGCCACTGATATACATCATTCAAAGCCAATGAATCAGAGGATCACTATAACTTCGATGACGACGGCGATACAGAAGAGAGTGGTGATGATGATCATGCTGATTTTATTATTGGTTGTATATGACGATGATAGCGACGATGATGACAACAATAACGACGAAGAATAATAGCTAGAGTAATATACCAACCCCTTTCCATGATTCTCAGAACTGTTCTCTCTTCCACCTAATGAGGGTAGGTGGATATTTGAGGGAGAAAATACACGGTTTAAAAAGTCGTCATATTTTGAAGGGTGTAGGCTTGTGTGTATCACAAATTAAATCACGAAGCATTTTTGCATGACGCTTTCTATCTGTAATTCTTCATACAAGAGGATGCGGGGGGGGGGATAAATTACGTCTTGTTTCTTTTACCACAGTACCATCATTATCATCATCATCATTAATCTCTTAACCCAAGAGGTCGTTGGGGCACCACAGCTGACTTTACAACCAATTCTCTCCCTCTTTCCCTGTTCTCTACTGCCCTTTGGGAATCTCCAAATACCATGCCTGTCCACTTCTTAATGTTGTCTTCCCATCTCTTTTTTCTGTCTGCCGCTTGTTCTGCACACTCGCACTGTGCCTTGCAAGATTGTTTTTGCCAGTCCAGAAGATCTTGAGACATGACAGTACTACTTCAGTTTGCGCTTTTTTTTTTACAGTGGTCAAGAGGTCTTCATAGGATCCGATGGCTCGTCGGATCCTGTTGTGGACTTCTTTGTTGGTTACATGGTCAATGTATGAGATGCCCAAGATCTTGCGGTGGCATCTCATTTCGGAGGTTTGAATCCTTCTTTGTAGATCTGATGTGAGCGTCCATGTTTCACAAGCATACAGAAAGATGGACCACAGTACCAGAAATTTTAAAAATATGTCCAAACTGTTAGCAGCACCGTCCTTAGCAAACGCGGTGCCCGATTTGGATCAATTTTTTGTCCCCCACCCCCACCCCCGATTTACGCGCGGCCCGCCCCGCGAGCACGACATTTGGAAATAAACTTTTAAATAAGTTTTATATGATATTGAACTTTAAAGTTTCTTCCATCGCTTTAAACTTACTTTCTTTCAATAGATATATTTTTAAAAATTAATAACGCGCGGGGCCCCTGTGAACGCCGGGCCCCAGTCCACTGGGCCTGTGGCCGGCCCTGACTGTTAGACAAATAAACAAAAGACAAAGCTCCAGTCTTAGAATCACAGTCAAGACCGACATGTAGTAGAAATTACATTTATAGTTAAGATTGACGGTGAAATCTGCATTATGCAATGATCTGGGGTGCCGACCAGTATTGGCCTTGATAAAAAGGTAGCACTTACAGACCTTTTGCCGTTACTATTTTTAGCTTGCCAAACCTATCCCATAACCGCGTCCGGTACAGTCATGCACATTTGATGTAGAGCAACTCCAGAGATTGCTTAGGGGGCGCTCACCAGTTGTTATATACTTTTGAAAGAGTGACGTATGTAAGGTGAAGTTGTTTGCATTTAAAACATGCACAGTGGAGAGAATGCTGGCATATCTCTATGCTACTTTGATGTAATGTGACTGACATTTCTTTGGATATTGTACTTTTGGAAATTGTAAATGATCTTAGCACATTGCTACCTAAAATGACTGCTCCCTTGTGCTCCAAAAATCAGCCTGAATTTGTCTAAAGTACACTATCCTTAGCACCTATTAAATTAGGGAAAATGAATTTTGCCAGACTAGACAATACCAGCTTCTGAAAGTGCAATGCAGGAATTACCAAATATATAAAATGTAAAACAAAAGTTATCGGCTCTTTTAAATACAATTTACCTCTGAAGTTCAGGAAGTGAAAACGACCAAGTGGAGCTAGCACTTTTTTGAAAGGTGCACATCTGGAGTAAGGCCAAGCTGTATACTCTATAACCTATATTACACCCATCAATCATACACCAAAATAAAGGGAATTAAAGGTTCTTTGAACAGTACCTAAGAGATACAAGGTCTTTTTTAAATACACAGTATAACTAGTGAGGAAACCCGGGGAAATTCTTGTTCTTTAAAATTCTAATACGAAACTGTAGAGCGCCACCTTAATGCAAAGGAGGAAAGTTGAAACAGGGTTAGCATGAGAAACAGAAAGATGTATTTTAAATTCTTAATAAATAAACAGACCATCTGTTTGTCTAATTTCATCTTTATTTTCACCGGAAAAGGATATAATGTATTATCTAAAGACATTGGTGTATATAAAAAAAAAACAAAAAAATGAAAAA